>CAJUYG010006326.1:0-12342 GCA_910591675.1 Galerucella calmariensis
AAAAAAAAAAAATTTTAATTGAATAAACTACTACTATTAATCATATTTTGAACCTAACATAATTATAATAAATTGGCGACCAACGTTCAGGCTCGAATAAAAAACGGAAATAATGGAATCGAAAAAAATCATTCAGGATTTGAAACTTGAAGAACTGAAAGAAGAATTAAATAAAAGAGGATGCGACACGAAAGGTACAAAAACAACATTAATCGCAAGATTGACGGAAATCCTGGAGAAGGAAAAAATAAACCCAAAAGAATATATGGTGACAATTGAGGAAGGACAAGGCGAAGAAACGACAGAGAAAATTAAAAGAAAACAAGAAGAAACTGCCCAAGAAGAAGAAAAGCAGAAAGAAGACCATATTATGCAGTTCCTAGTAAATATGCAAAGAAAAATAGAAGAGCAAGGACAAAACTTGGAATTGAAATTGAAAGAAAAAATAGAAGAGCACGGACAGAAAATGGAAGAACACGGACAAAAGTTGGAATCAAAAATAGAGCAGCAAACCATACAATTGGAAAAGCAGGAAAAACAAATAAATAGAAGACTAGATGTAATTGAGACAACGCAAAAAGAACAATCCACAAAATTGGAAAATTTAAGAAAAGACTTAGAAAAGGAAGTTAAAGAAATTATAAAAGTAGAAATAACGAACATACAGATGGAAGCAAATAAAAACATTGAGAAGAAAATAAAAGATAATTATAGATCAATAGCAAACAACCATAAAGACTTAGAAGATTTAAAAGAGAATCTAAGATTGGGAATTTCTAGCAATCTGGGAATTATGGAAGAAGAAAATTACAAAATAAAAATGGAATTTAAAAAAGAAATAAGGAGAACAAACGAAGAAGTGAATAAAATTAAAGAGGAAAATTTAACATCAAGCAAAGTGAATACCAATGAAGAAGAAATAATAGGAAGATTAAGAGAAGAACAAGAGAGAATAATAAAAGAAATTGGAAAAAAGAAGAAAGATTTGGAGGAAGATTTAAAACGGCAGACAAGCATTGGAAATATTATTAGTATCCCAGTACCTTATGATACGAATTATCATATTGATGATAATTTGAAATTTGAGGGAAATGTTAGAAAAATACATCCAAAGACCTTCATAAAAATCATAAAGAATAAAATTAAAAATTGGGAAAATTTTGATGATGAAAGAGAATTGATCCGAAGTTATTTAAGTGGACAAGCACAAATCTGGTTTACTAGCAAGGAGATGGAATTTAGTACATTCCAACATTTCGAAGATTCCTCTTTAAAACAATATTGGGGAGAAATCAATCAGGCTTACACTAGAGAAAAGCTATATTTTGGAAAATACAAGGAAAATGGCAATTCCATGTACAATTATGCTCTGCAGATTTATGCTCAAGCCAAATTTTTAGATCCGGTCATTGGGGAAGAAGAGATAGTAACATACCTATCAAGACATTTCAAACCACAAATAGCAGAAACAATAGCAATACAGAATATTAAAAATTTTGAACAACTAACAAATTACTTAATGAGGGTGTAGAGAAATTTACAAAGAAATATGAATCCTGAAAATAGCCACAATTTAAATAGGCAAACTAATTTCAATAGAATGAATAATCAAAGTCCAAATAGATTCAGTATAAATAGAAATAATAATAACCTTGGGGATAGGTATACTAATAATAATCAAAATACGAATTTTAGTAGACAAAACAATAATTACAATAACCAAAATAATAGGGAACAATTATCTAATTATCCTATGAATAGGCAAAATCAAAATAACTATAATCAAAATAATAATAGAAACCAAACAAATAGGCAAAACAATCATAATACTAATCAATTAAATAGAACAAACTCCGAAAATGATGTACGAACAAACAATCCTACAAACTACAATAATAATCATAACAATTATCAGAGAAGAGTAAATTTTCAAAGAAGTCAAAGTGTCGATAGGGAAGAAAGAACTAGACGTTCTGAAATTCCCGAGGAACGTGTAGAAATTGCAAGTTCAAACCATGATGGTGAAAGACATGATGTGGACGTTTCAGACGATTTTCATCAGCATATTCATTAGAGGAGGATGTAAACAGTAGTCTGTATAGTTGCATTCGTCCTTATTTGTTTCTAATTTCAGAGGACTACCTGGAAAAGGAAAATTCAACAAATTTAATAATAATTAACGCTAAATTAAATAAGATGAATATTAAAGTAATCATCGATACAGGTTCAGAAATATCTTTAATAAATGAAGAAATTATAAGAAAGCTTAACTTAGAAAAAAATGTAATACCAATACCAAAATTGAATTTAGTCACAATGAATTTAAGAAAAATAACTGAAGTAAATAAATCCATAGTGGTGAATTTAAACTTAAACGACAAGGAAATAATGGTACAACTGGTGATTGTGAGAAATATGGAATACGATATACTCCTTGGATCAGATGAATTGTATAAACATCAAGTTAAAATAAATTATAAGAAAAAATTACTGATTATAAGTGGAAATGAAATGGAATTTGAATTAGGAAGGAAAGAAATAGTATCAAAGAATAGAGTACATTTTATACATAAATATGAAGAAGATGAAGAGATGAGTTTTGATGAGAATAATTGGAAAGAAGATAGAAATGATTTGCAAGGCAATTGTAAGGATTTAGTGGAAGTAGAGGGAAATATAAATAAAATTGAATTTAATTGGAGCGGTATAGATATTATCTGTAGCAAGGATTACAAGGATGAAGTTAGAAAGTTAATGAAAAAACATGTGGGATTATTCTCAGGAGAGTCAAGAATTGCAAAAGAGTATATTCATGAATTAAAAGTAAGAAACATGGAAACATTCAGGACAAAGAGTTATCCAATACCATACAAATACAAAGATGAAATGAGAAAATTAATAAAAAAATTGTTAAATGATAAAATAATAGAATATAGCACAACACCTTACATAAACCCAATTGTAATCACAGTTAAGAGTTCAGGAGAATTGAGAGTCTGCCTAGATGGCAGAGATTTGAATAAACATACAATTCCTGAATATGAATCACCACTGACAATAGAAGCCATATTGGGAAGAATATCTGAGGCAAAAATATTCTCAAAAATGGATTTAAAACATTCTTTCTGGTTGATACCTTTGGCGGAGAACAGTAGAGATTTTACTGGTTTTATGGTTGATGGAGTTGTTTATAGATTCACAGTTGTTCCTTTTGGATTACAATCAGCCACATCAGCACTTTTAAAAGCTTTACATAAAATTCTAAACAAATATGAAAATTTTACATTACACTATATCGATGATATTTTAATTTTTTCCAAAAATGAAACAGAGCACTTAAAACACCTAGAAATAATTTTTAAAGAATTAGATACGGCTGGAATTAAATTAAACATTAAGAAATGTGAATTTTTTCAAAACGAAGTGACATATTTGGGTTACAAAATAGATAAATCAGGAGTTTCACTAAGTGAAGAAAGGATCAAAGTTATACAAGATTATGTGAGACCAACCAACCTTAGAACTTTAAGAGGATTTTTAGGATTATTACATTACTTCAAAAGACTAATACCAAATTTAACAGAAATGGAAATTCCATTATTAGAATTACTAAAGAAAAATACAAGATGGAAATGGGAAAGAGAGAAAGAAGAAGCTTTCAATAAGATAAAGGAGACTTTCACTGAAAATATTAAAATTTATCACCCAGACTATAATAAAATTTTCACTCTGAGAACTGATGCATCTTTGCACAGATTCGCAGGAGTATTATTACAAACTCAAAATGGGAAAGAAGTTCCTATTTCATTTGTTTCAAGAACAACAAAACCTGCTGAAAAAAATTATAGCACGAGTGAACTGGAACTTGCTAGCATAATATTTTGTGTAAATAAACTTAGATTTTACTTAATAGGAAACCATTTTAAAATAGAAACCGACAATCAAGCTTTAACAACAATACTAAATAACAAATATGGTAACTGTAGAATACACCGATGGGCGTTATTGTTACAAGAATATTCTTTTGACATAAAATATCTAGAGGGAAAAAGAAATATAGTGGCAGATCCTATTACCAGAATGGATGGTGAGAAGTTTAAATTGAGAAAGGAATATAAAATAGGAATGAACATAATGAAAAATACAACGGGAAATTTTACAAACACTAAAATTATACAAGACCAAAGAAATCTAGAGAATGATATGAAACAAAAATCTTTAATGAATTCACAAAACATGTACTATAAAATAATAAATAATCAAGAAGTCTACGTCATAACAAATGATTTGGCAAAAGAAATGTTAAAAGAACTTCATTAAGAGATACCATCACATAGGAGTCAGAAAAACACATAAAATATTCCGAGAATCTTTCATCAGTAAGAACGACCTAAATTTATGCAAACAAATAATAAAATTTTGTGACATATGCCAGTTTGCAAAAGAGAAAAATCACCATAATGAGAATTTGACTAAATCCATTATAACAAAATTTCCACTAGAACTAATTGCAGTAGATTTCATATCCAATTTAACACCAAGTAGAGAAGGAAACTCTCACATATTTGTGATAATAGACCATTTTTCAAAATTTACCACGGCATATGCTTGCCAAAGAACAAATAAAGAAACAGTTAAGAACTGTCTAACAAAATATTTCATAAAACATGGTATTCCAATGAAATGCCTAATGGACAACGCTAGCTACTTTAATAATAAAAATTTCAAAAATTGGTTAATGAAATCTAATGTACAACCAGTTTACACAAGTATAAGACACCCGTGCGCAAATCCAGCAGAGATAATAATAAAGGAAATAATAAAATATTTAAGAATTCTGGTACACTCAGAACACACATTATGGCAAGAAAAGCTAGAAGAAATCATTGAATACATGAATAGTGTACCAAATGAAATAACAAAGATAGCACCGACAATAATAATGAATAACTTACCAGCAAATAGGCCATGGATAAGTGAAATAAACCAAAGGTATGAAGACATTTTGAAACGAACTCAAGAAAAAATTTTGAAGAATGCTCAAAAATATATGGAAAAAAAAAACGAAAGACGAAAGAAAACGACATTCAAAAAAGGAGAATATGTTTTATTAAAAGCATTAAGAGTTCCAAACAAAAAGAAACACAAGTGTTTAAAGCTACAATTGCCTTATGAAGGACCATATGAAATAAATACAAATAATGGCATTAATAGTTATGAGCTGAAATACCCAGGGACAGAAGAAATTCGTGGGATTTTCCACATATCACAACTATACAGATACCATCATCACTCTAATGAAAATGTTAAAATATAGATAGGAATTATCTAAGTTATTAGTAACTAAGTTAGATTGAATTTGAGTTACTTTAGTTAAAATAAGAAAATTTGATAAAAATAAAAAAATAAAAAAATAAATAAAGTGATAATTAATTAGTATGAACGTTTACTAACTGATTTTGGAATAAATACCAGAATAAGATTTGTAAAAGTTCAGGGAATGTTGAGATGATTTGTTCAATGTGAGGAATCAGAAACTCTCAATCATTTAAATATAAAAATATTATCAAATGATAAATATCTAATAAAAAATTTTATTAAAATAATTTGGTTTTAATATTTAATATTATATAAAGTTTTCATGAAATTTAGTTAGTATAACTTAGAAAATAGTAAGATGGGATCATTTATTGAAAATTTAAGAATAATGAAGGAAGAGAACATATATTATGTACAATTTGTAAATAGCTCTATGATTTATAAACTAATTTTAAGAAGTGTTAATTTGAAAATTAAATTCAAGCGTAAGTGAAGAATAGGTACATTTACAGAAAAGGAATTGTCGTTTTTCATTAAAAATTAAAAATAAATCTAAGAGTGTTCAGGAAAGGAGAAATGGTGGATACCATGGAGATGTATTTTTTGATGGATGGCGGTGACAAGAGCTGTCAGAGAGAAAAGATATTGAAAAAAAATCCTCTGCGTTCCAAAAATAAAATAAAAAATAATAAATTTTACCAAATTTGAAGAGGTGGAAGATAGACCTCCACACAATAAAAAGATTCTGTTTATTCCAAGAAGATGATGGAACTGTAAGTCCAAACATTCCATAAATTTTCTCCGAGACATTCAATTGTGCACTTAGACTATTCAAATCAAATTTCAACGAACTTTAATTTTTTTTGTGTTATTCGTGATTTCTTTCGACAATTTAAGTATAAGTTTCTGTAATAAAATTAGTATAATTTAACAATAGTATTTTCACATAACCTTAACATATTTGATAGTTACTTACCTTTTGAAGGAAACGTTTCCATAAATTTTCCAAATACAAATGTAGATATTTTTTTGTAGTTTTAAAATTAAAAAATAGATTGGTTTTGTAAGAATTCATTCAGATTCAGACATTTGACGGTAGTAGAATATTAGGAATTCCAAGAACGATACACATTCACAGAACTATATTTTTATTTGGAAAGGTTTTTTTTTTGATATTTGAAAGTTTTTTTTAACATTTATGAAACCTAAGATTTATAAATAAATGATCCTTTTTGTTTGTTCCTTTATAAAACAAATTTTGTTTAGATTTTCTTAAAAAATAATCAAAAGTTAAATCAATTGAGGAAATTAGAAAGTTATGCAATCAGTTTGTTTAGATGAGTAAATTTCCGTTTTTGAAACTAATCCCCTGAGAGATCTCATGTTTAAAAAAAAATTTTGAAATAAAATAAAGAATAAATTTGAGCAAGTCATCTCAATTGACCAATAAAAACAAAAAAAAAAAATTTTAATTGAATAAACTACTACTATTAATCATATTTTGAACCTAACATAATTATAATAAATTGGCGACCAACGTTCAGGCTCGAATAAAAAACGGAAATAATGGAATCGAAAAAAATCATTCAGGATTTGAAACTTGAAGAACTGAAAGAAGAATTAAATAAAAGAGGATGCGACACGAAAGGTACAAAAACAACATTAATCGCAAGATTGACGGAAATCCTGGAGAAGGAAAAAATAAACCCAAAAGAATATATGGTGACAATTGAGGAAGGACAAGGCGAAGAAACGACAGAGAAAATTAAAAGAAAACAAGAAGAAACTGCCCAAGAAGAAGAAAAGCAGAAAGAAGACCATATTATGCAGTTCCTAGTAAATATGCAAAGAAAAATAGAAGAGCAAGGACAAAACTTGGAATTGAAATTGAAAGAAAAAATAGAAGAGCACGGACAGAAAATGGAAGAACACGGACAAAAGTTGGAATCAAAAATAGAGCAGCAAACCATACAATTGGAAAAGCAGGAAAAACAAATAAATAGAAGACTAGATGTAATTGAGACAACGCAAAAAGAACAATCCACAAAATTGGAAAATTTAAGAAAAGACTTAGAAAAGGAAGTTAAAGAAATTATAAAAGTAGAAATAACGAACATACAGATGGAAGCAAATAAAAACATTGAGAAGAAAATAAAAGATAATTATAGATCAATAGCAAACAACCATAAAGACTTAGAAGATTTAAAAGAGAATCTAAGATTGGGAATTTCTAGCAATCTGGGAATTATGGAAGAAGAAAATTACAAAATAAAAATGGAATTTAAAAAAGAAATAAGGAGAACAAACGAAGAAGTGAATAAAATTAAAGAGGAAAATTTAACATCAAGCAAAGTGAATACCAATGAAGAAGAAATAATAGGAAGATTAAGAGAAGAACAAGAGAGAATAATAAAAGAAATTGGAAAAAAGAAGAAAGATTTGGAGGAAGATTTAAAACGGCAGACAAGCATTGGAAATATTATTAGTATCCCAGTACCTTATGATACGAATTATCATATTGATGATAATTTGAAATTTGAGGGAAATGTTAGAAAAATACATCCAAAGACCTTCATAAAAATCATAAAGAATAAAATTAAAAATTGGGAAAATTTTGATGATGAAAGAGAATTGATCCGAAGTTATTTAAGTGGACAAGCACAAATCTGGTTTACTAGCAAGGAGATGGAATTTAGTACATTCCAACATTTCGAAGATTCCTCTTTAAAACAATATTGGGGAGAAATCAATCAGGCTTACACTAGAGAAAAGCTATATTTTGGAAAATACAAGGAAAATGGCAATTCCATGTACAATTATGCTCTGCAGATTTATGCTCAAGCCAAATTTTTAGATCCGGTCATTGGGGAAGAAGAGATAGTAACATACCTATCAAGACATTTCAAACCACAAATAGCAGAAACAATAGCAATACAGAATATTAAAAATTTTGAACAACTAACAAATTACTTAATGAGGGTGTAGAGAAATTTACAAAGAAATATGAATCCTGAAAATAGCCACAATTTAAATAGGCAAACTAATTTCAATAGAATGAATAATCAAAGTCCAAATAGATTCAGTATAAATAGAAATAATAATAACCTTGGGGATAGGTATACTAATAATAATCAAAATACGAATTTTAGTAGACAAAACAATAATTACAATAACCAAAATAATAGGGAACAATTATCTAATTATCCTATGAATAGGCAAAATCAAAATAACTATAATCAAAATAATAATAGAAACCAAACAAATAGGCAAAACAATCATAATACTAATCAATTAAATAGAACAAACTCCGAAAATGATGTACGAACAAACAATCCTACAAACTACAATAATAATCATAACAATTATCAGAGAAGAGTAAATTTTCAAAGAAGTCAAAGTGTCGATAGGGAAGAAAGAACTAGACGTTCTGAAATTCCCGAGGAACGTGTAGAAATTGCAAGTTCAAACCATGATGGTGAAAGACATGATGTGGACGTTTCAGACGATTTTCATCAGCATATTCATTAGAGGAGGATGTAAACAGTAGTCTGTATAGTTGCATTCGTCCTTATTTGTTTCTAATTTCAGAGGACTACCTGGAAAAGGAAAATTCAACAAATTTAATAATAATTAACGCTAAATTAAATAAGATGAATATTAAAGTAATCATCGATACAGGTTCAGAAATATCTTTAATAAATGAAGAAATTATAAGAAAGCTTAACTTAGAAAAAAATGTAATACCAATACCAAAATTGAATTTAGTCACAATGAATTTAAGAAAAATAACTGAAGTAAATAAATCCATAGTGGTGAATTTAAACTTAAACGACAAGGAAATAATGGTACAACTGGTGATTGTGAGAAATATGGAATACGATATACTCCTTGGATCAGATGAATTGTATAAACATCAAGTTAAAATAAATTATAAGAAAAAATTACTGATTATAAGTGGAAATGAAATGGAATTTGAATTAGGAAGGAAAGAAATAGTATCAAAGAATAGAGTACATTTTATACATAAATATGAAGAAGATGAAGAGATGAGTTTTGATGAGAATAATTGGAAAGAAGATAGAAATGATTTGCAAGGCAATTGTAAGGATTTAGTGGAAGTAGAGGGAAATATAAATAAAATTGAATTTAATTGGAGCGGTATAGATATTATCTGTAGCAAGGATTACAAGGATGAAGTTAGAAAGTTAATGAAAAAACATGTGGGATTATTCTCAGGAGAGTCAAGAATTGCAAAAGAGTATATTCATGAATTAAAAGTAAGAAACATGGAAACATTCAGGACAAAGAGTTATCCAATACCATACAAATACAAAGATGAAATGAGAAAATTAATAAAAAAATTGTTAAATGATAAAATAATAGAATATAGCACAACACCTTACATAAACCCAATTGTAATCACAGTTAAGAGTTCAGGAGAATTGAGAGTCTGCCTAGATGGCAGAGATTTGAATAAACATACAATTCCTGAATATGAATCACCACTGACAATAGAAGCCATATTGGGAAGAATATCTGAGGCAAAAATATTCTCAAAAATGGATTTAAAACATTCTTTCTGGTTGATACCTTTGGCGGAGAACAGTAGAGATTTTACTGGTTTTATGGTTGATGGAGTTGTTTATAGATTCACAGTTGTTCCTTTTGGATTACAATCAGCCACATCAGCACTTTTAAAAGCTTTACATAAAATTCTAAACAAATATGAAAATTTTACATTACACTATATCGATGATATTTTAATTTTTTCCAAAAATGAAACAGAGCACTTAAAACACCTAGAAATAATTTTTAAAGAATTAGATACGGCTGGAATTAAATTAAACATTAAGAAATGTGAATTTTTTCAAAACGAAGTGACATATTTGGGTTACAAAATAGATAAATCAGGAGTTTCACTAAGTGAAGAAAGGATCAAAGTTATACAAGATTATGTGAGACCAACCAACCTTAGAACTTTAAGAGGATTTTTAGGATTATTACATTACTTCAAAAGACTAATACCAAATTTAACAGAAATGGAAATTCCATTATTAGAATTACTAAAGAAAAATACAAGATGGAAATGGGAAAGAGAGAAAGAAGAAGCTTTCAATAAGATAAAGGAGACTTTCACTGAAAATATTAAAATTTATCACCCAGACTATAATAAAATTTTCACTCTGAGAACTGATGCATCTTTGCACAGATTCGCAGGAGTATTATTACAAACTCAAAATGGGAAAGAAGTTCCTATTTCATTTGTTTCAAGAACAACAAAACCTGCTGAAAAAAATTATAGCACGAGTGAACTGGAACTTGCTAGCATAATATTTTGTGTAAATAAACTTAGATTTTACTTAATAGGAAACCATTTTAAAATAGAAACCGACAATCAAGCTTTAACAACAATACTAAATAACAAATATGGTAACTGTAGAATACACCGATGGGCGTTATTGTTACAAGAATATTCTTTTGACATAAAATATCTAGAGGGAAAAAGAAATATAGTGGCAGATCCTATTACCAGAATGGATGGTGAGAAGTTTAAATTGAGAAAGGAATATAAAATAGGAATGAACATAATGAAAAATACAACGGGAAATTTTACAAACACTAAAATTATACAAGACCAAAGAAATCTAGAGAATGATATGAAACAAAAATCTTTAATGAATTCACAAAACATGTACTATAAAATAATAAATAATCAAGAAGTCTACGTCATAACAAATGATTTGGCAAAAGAAATGTTAAAAGAACTTCATTAAGAGATACCATCACATAGGAGTCAGAAAAACACATAAAATATTCCGAGAATCTTTCATCAGTAAGAACGACCTAAATTTATGCAAACAAATAATAAAATTTTGTGACATATGCCAGTTTGCAAAAGAGAAAAATCACCATAATGAGAATTTGACTAAATCCATTATAACAAAATTTCCACTAGAACTAATTGCAGTAGATTTCATATCCAATTTAACACCAAGTAGAGAAGGAAACTCTCACATATTTGTGATAATAGACCATTTTTCAAAATTTACCACGGCATATGCTTGCCAAAGAACAAATAAAGAAACAGTTAAGAACTGTCTAACAAAATATTTCATAAAACATGGTATTCCAATGAAATGCCTAATGGACAACGCTAGCTACTTTAATAATAAAAATTTCAAAAATTGGTTAATGAAATCTAATGTACAACCAGTTTACACAAGTATAAGACACCCGTGCGCAAATCCAGCAGAGATAATAATAAAGGAAATAATAAAATATTTAAGAATTCTGGTACACTCAGAACACACATTATGGCAAGAAAAGCTAGAAGAAATCATTGAATACATGAATAGTGTACCAAATGAAATAACAAAGATAGCACCGACAATAATAATGAATAACTTACCAGCAAATAGGCCATGGATAAGTGAAATAAACCAAAGGTATGAAGACATTTTGAAACGAACTCAAGAAAAAATTTTGAAGAATGCTCAAAAATATATGGAAAAAAAAAACGAAAGACGAAAGAAAACGACATTCAAAAAAGGAGAATATGTTTTATTAAAAGCATTAAGAGTTCCAAACAAAAAGAAACACAAGTGTTTAAAGCTACAATTGCCTTATGAAGGACCATATGAAATAAATACAAATAATGGCATTAATAGTTATGAGCTGAAATACCCAGGGACAGAAGAAATTCGTGGGATTTTCCACATATCACAACTATACAGATACCATCATCAC
The DNA here is from genome assembly GCA_910591675.1 of Galerucella calmariensis. Lineage (NCBI taxonomy): Eukaryota > Metazoa > Arthropoda > Insecta > Coleoptera > Chrysomelidae > Galerucella > Galerucella calmariensis. Next base: position 12,067 of record CAJUYG010006326.1, read on the forward strand.
TCTAATGAAAATGTTAAAATATAGATAGGAATTATCTAAGTTATTAGTAACTAAGTTAGATTGAATTTGAGTTACTTTAGTTAAAATAAGAAAATTTGATAAAAATAAAAAAATAAAAAAATAAATAAAGTGATAATTAATTAGTATGAACGTTTACTAACTGATTTTGGAATAAATACCAGAATAAGATTTGTAAAAGTTCAGGGAATGTTGAGATGATTTGTTCAATGTGAGGAATCAGAAACTCTCAATCATTTAAATATAAAAATATTATCA
>CAJUYG010006327.1:0-12339 GCA_910591675.1 Galerucella calmariensis
TTTTTTTACAATCTACTTACTATAATTCTCCTTACGTTCTCCGTATCGTTTCGCAACAGTCTCACAATAAAACACTTTTGGACATTGCAACTAGTTACACGTGAAACTAATTATGGGTGCCGAGAATGTAACTGTCCACACTTTTTTGTTTAGTAGTGCTATATTTAAAATTGGCTAATTAAACGATCATGGAGACATGAAGTCAAATTTAGAAATAAGCCAGTGAATTAAATAAAAAAAGTTTGGAATAATATATTATTTCATATGGAGGAAAAGTGATACTTTTCATGACGCGCTCGTGTTAATAGAGGGCAAGTCATGAAAAGTAACTTTTCCTCCAAATGAAATATGCCGTTTTTTTCCTTCAAATACGACAAATTAATGCAAAAACGTCCCTTTTTGATAGTAATAATTGTAAACGAGAAATTAATATTGGTGACAGTGTCCACTGACAGCATTATGTTACATTACTATAGCAACAACCTGTGCATACTCACCGACACCGGTCTATCTATGTTGCTCTGTTAACACTTTTCCCTCCGCTGGCGGGAAAGTAAAAACTAAAGCTCCGGCGAAGGAAAAAAGGAAACTTCACGGTCGCCTACACAGTCGAAAAATGACAGATTTACTGACGTTTGATGGAAATAATCATTTATACTTTGCATCTTTATCAAATATTCTCATAGCAAAGCATTAAATGTCCAAGGAGTATACCGAGTGTCCTACAACACTTGACAGTCAAATATCTTGAAACTTTAATAACTTTTGTAATACTAGTATTTAGAAAAAATCCAAAAACACGTCAATTCATGTTGGAAGGGGCAAGCATTATGGCTTATTTGAACTTACTGGAAAAGCCACCCCTTCACCCCTAGCAGCATCCCCTTTATTTTCTTAAATTACTCATATTTTTTATGTAACATTTGGATACTCCTTTTTGAGCTGATTTCAAAAATGTATAATACTTGTAGGTTGAAGTGGTTAGTTTATGAGATAAACAATTTTTCTTTTAAGAGCACAAATTTTACTTATTTTTTACTTTCACCTTATTTGCCTGTACTAAAGTGGGTTGTACAACAGTTCAAACTCTTTAATCTTTTTAACTGTGCTATTTATTCTACTTAAAAAATCCATACAACAAAAAACTCTACTTTTTATTAAAGTTTGACATTGTCAACTAGAATTTGTAGTCACTATTGATAGTGTAATTTGATACATTATTTATTTTGTTTCTCTGAAATGGTTTACTCTTTGCAAGAAAGAATTGAAATTGTAGGTTCATACTACCAAAATAATAATTGTGCAAGAGCTGCTGCTAGAATATTTAACGAATTACATGACGGAAGACATGCAACTCGTAAGTATGTAATTCAACTGATGGAGAAATTTACCACAACCGGGTCTGTTTGCAATTAAGTGCATAAGCGAGAGGGACTCGTAAATAACGAAGCAATCCAAGTGGCAATTTTTGTTCAAGTCAGCTTAGAGGCTCAACAACCCCAATCGTTGTCAACAATAAGTAGAGCGATCGGTGTTTCATCTTCTACAGTTTTCCGAGTTCTACATAAATTCAAGTACCACCCATACAAAGTTAAGTTGGTGCACGAGTTGAATGAAGATGATTTTGATCGTCGTCTAGAGTTTTGCGAATCAATGAGGCAAATTATCAATAACAATCCACAATTGTTAAACAATATTTGCTTTTCTGATGAATGCTCATTTTCATTAAATGGCTTAGTAAGTAGGCATAATTGTAGATATTCGGCTGAAAGTGATCCACATATTATGCGTGAATTCCATACACAACATCCCCGAAAGTTGAACGTTTGGTGTGGTATCCTAGGTGACCACATTGTCAGACCTTTCTTCATCAACGGAAATTCAAATGGTGAATCATATCTTGAGTTACTCAGGGAAGGGGTTGACCCACGTATTACAACAATAATAGAAAATGATGATAACCTTTCCGAAGATTTACTGGTATTTCAACAAGACGGAGCTCTCCCACACTATGCTATGCCTGTCCGACAATTTTTAAACGAAACATTCCCCGCTCGTTGGATAGGTAGAGGGGGGCAGATGATGGAGTGGCCACCTAGGTCACCGGATTTAACACCCCTAGACTTCTTTTTATGGGGGTATTTAAAAACAAAAGTTTATGCTACCCAACCAGAATCTCTGGATGATTTACGAGAGAGGATAGAAAATGAATGTCGACAATTAAATCCAGCCGTATTAAGCAATGTCAGAGAGGCATTTCAAAATAGATTATACCATTGTATGGAAGTGAATGGTACTCATTTTGAACACTTATTGTAACTTCATAATAAATAGCACAGTTAAAAAGATTAAAGAGTTTGAACTGTTGTACAACCCATTTTAGTACAGGCAAATAAGGTGAAAGTAAATAATAAGTAAAATTTGTGCTCTTAAAAGAAAAATTGTTTATCTCATAAACTAACCACTTTAACCTACAAGTATTATACATTTTTGAAATCAGCTCAAAGAGGAGTATCCAAATTTTACATAAAAAATATGAAAAGTAATTTAAAAAATAAAGGGGATGCTGCTAGGGGTGAGGGGGTGGCTTTTCCAGTAAGTTTAAATAAGCCATAATGCTTGCCCCTTCCAACATAAATTGACGTGTTTTTGGATTAATTCTAAATACCAGTATTACAAAAGTTATTAAAGGTGGATACTTTTATCTGAAAAGCACTGTATAATAAGAATAAAAAATGGTTGCTTAATATTTATGATGAAAAGACTCCGTTTTTCTGCTTGTATCCAATCAGGTTGTCTTGTTTTGATATTATTGATCAATAAAACCACTTTTAATTAATTTTAATTTTAATCTTTATCCCAGAAACATCTACATAGCTGCGAGGAGTGGTTCTGTCTAAAAAGGGGAGGACCCTGCCAGCTGTCAAATGTCATGTCAATGATTATTGCTAACATATCGAGCAATGGCTAATTATTAATTAGCGTTTCTATGTAATATTAAGTTGTAAGAAGCTCAATATATTACATCTTCCCCTTTTACACTTGATACAGAGGTTTATAACAAATTAGTATGAAACAATAAACATAGTAATGAGAATATACTTATGGCTAAAAGCTGTAAACGGAAATGAGATTGTGTTTAGCCTCTAAATCCAACAGGTTTAACCACAATTCGACCCAATCTAGTTTTAAAATTATTATCACTAACAGCAGTGCGATCAAAGGATTCTGCTGGTAATGTTAGACTACCATTATTAGGGTTAACTTTGCGCTTAAGGATATTGGGATTTTCAATAAAATCCTTTTGATTGAAGGAGCTGGGTCCAACCGATAATGCTAAATCTTCTAAATTACCTGGTGGGACATGACTAACAAATGTATTAGGTGAAGGTCTAAGAAAATACGAGTTCCTTCTTAAAACCTTAGAAAAATGATCTTTCACCAGATATGAACGAGGATTGTTAGTTTTCCCGACAATCTTACCAGGGACCCAACATTTTTCTTCATCCTTCCTTATAATTACATTTTGACCGACTTTGAAATCAGAACGATTATGAGCATTTTTGTCATAATATTGTTCATTTACAGCTCTTTTATTATCAAGTTGTTCATTATTAATTATAGGCAGATCGCTTAAAATTGCCCTAGATACAGGCACTATACTACGGAGCAGTTTATTTTGGTAGTAGTTCCGTTGGTGATACATTCAAGCCAGATAGAGGTGTATTTCTGTATTCTAACAATGCAAGATAGATATCGAAGTTAGTTTCTTGACATTTTTTTAATAACGTTTTACCAATACCCACTGCTCTCTCTGCTAAACCATTTGATTTCGGATATCTTGAACTTGATGTTACCAAGGTGATGTCCCAATCCTTGGAATTTTTTCAAATACACTACTATTAAAAGGATTATTATCTGAGACAAATGTTTCAGGGATTCCAAATGTAGCAAACAAAGGTTTCAGTTTATCGATTATTTCTGCTGCAGTCTTAGATTCAAAAGGTAACAGTTCAATCCAGTCACTATAGTAGTCCACAATCACTAGATAATTATGTCCGCCATAGCTTAATATATGTGCACCTACCTTAAGGAAAGGTACAACAGGTCTTTCGTGTTGAATTAGAGGTTCTTTTACTGGAGTTCTCGAATACTTGAGGCAAACATGACATTTCAAAATAAAGTTTTCAACGTCTCTAGTCATTTCCGGCCAAAAGAAAATTTTTCGAGCCCTCGATTTAGTTTTTTCAATACCCAAGTGTGCAGTATGTAATTTTTTAAGCATACACTGTCTTAATGCTTGTGGAACAACTAATTTTTTATCAATAAAAATTAAATCATTTACAATGAATAACTGAGATTGTAACTCAAAATATGTTGAAAGTTCTGAGTTTACAAATTTTTTAATATTATCTGGCCAGCCAACTCACAGAATAATTTTACTTGTGATAAAATTGGGTCATTTGTAGTGCACCTTCTAATTTCTAAGAGTCTTTTCTCAGAGATTGAAAGATCTAGTTCTAAAGAATGAACTGTCACTGACATATCCGGGTCATCTCTGCTTTTAGTTTCAATAAATGACCTAGAAAGTAAGTCAGCTATAAACATGAATTTATCGGGTGAATATTCTATTGTAAATTTATATTTTAATAGTTTAAGTTTAAGTCTTTGTAATCTGCCTCTAACTTCATAAAAACCTTTATTGCAAATTGCTACTAAAGGTTTATGGTCAGTTTTGATTGAAATATTTCTACCATACACAAAGTTGTTAAATTTTTCAATTGCAAAACAAATACTTAGTAACTCTTTATCAATTTGAGGATAGCGACTTTCAGTTTCAGTTAGGCTACGTGAACAAAAGGCAACTGGTTGTCCCTTTTGAAGGAGACAGCCACCTATACCAAACTGACTCGCATCAGTTTGTATTTCAATTGGTAGGTTTGAATCAAAAATTTTAAAATTTGGAATCTTAGTAACTAACATTTCGACCTTGTTGAAAGCTTCACTATGACTGTCAGTCCAGTTCCATGGAGTATTATTTTCAATAATCTGCCTTAAAGGGTTCAAAAATTGAGGTAAGTTTGGAATGTATTTGGTTAAATAATTAAACATTCCAATTATTCTGAGTAAGTCTTTTTTGCTTGATGGATTTTCTAACTTTAAAACAGCTTCTATGTAGTAAGGATCTGGTTTTACTCCTGATTCGGAAAAAATTTGCCCTATATATTTGACTTCTCTAACTTGAAATTGAACCTTGCTTCCATTAAATTTGACACCATATTTTTTGGCTCGCTTTATAACTTCCAAAAGAATCCTGTCATGCTCCTTTTCACTTTCTGCTGCAATTATGAAGTCATCAAAGTATATCCCTATATCTAAATCACCAAACACCTTTTCATTGACCCTCTGAAACACCTCTGGACTGACATTTAACCCAAATGGCAAACGCTTGAAACAATACTTACCAAACGGAGTAATAAAACATGTATATTTCTTACTTTCTTTATCTAAAGGAACATGATAAAACCTCTCCTTAAGGTCTAAAACTGTGAAAATGTTCTTACCCCTTAACTTAGAAGATAATTTATCCAGAGGGGATGGGAAACTGATCAGAACATGTAATTTTATTTAAATGTACTGGATCCAAGCAAATTCTGAGAGATATATTTTGTTTTTCCACAATCACAATGGTATTAATCCACTCTGTTGGTTCCTCCACCACTGCAATAATGTTTCTCTTGACCAGGTCATCTAGAGTTTGCTTTAAAACTGACTTAATTGTATCTGGGACTCTTCTACAACTGCTTACATATGGTATAGCGTTTTGTTTTAACAAAATTTTGTATTGATACGGAATTTTCCCTGTGCCTTCAAAAACACACTTATTATTTGTTATGAATGAATTTTTGTCTGATAACGGGTTTATGTAATCAATTTTTTCAATTAGGTCAAGTTTTATGCAAGAATTTAAACCAAGTAATGGAATATTAGCACCTTCAACTAACACAAATTTTTTGTTGTACCGAACTCCTTTGATTATACACTCAATCACTGCTGATCCTTTAGTATTTAATTTATTATTTCCATATGTAACCAAGGTGAGTACTTTACTTTCAATAATCTTATCGTTTAGATTCAGCTTATTAAAAAGACTGACTGGCATACAATTACATCCAGCACCAGTATCGAGCTTTAAACTCACCTTTTTGGAACTTTAGTTCTTTACGCCAGGTTATGTTTGAGCGACCAGGGGTCGCGACGCAAAAGATCTGACCGTTACGCGTTACGTTACGCTACGTTATGTTACGTTGCTTCGTTATGTGCCTTGCTTGCGTGCTTGTGCCTCCTTAGTTTCTCTCTCGTTTACGAAGCAGCGATTCATAATAATATGCTCCTGCCGGGATTCGAACCCGGGCCGCCCGCGTGCAATGCGAGCGTTCTACTACTGAACCACCGATGCTATATTTAAATTCTATGCAAAGCTAGTATTCGCAGTGCCGGTGATCTACTTGAATTTGTTCGGATCAATTTTTACTATTATTTCCATAATTTTTTTTGCGCGATTAAGGGGTCTAGCACATTTACTTTTCGAAATACAGGGTGTTGAAATTTTGAAAACTTGAATGTTTTAATTCCATAACTTTAAAATGGATGGATAAATTGATTTGACATTTGGCAGGTTGTTTTTAAATGTAAAAGGGCATATTTTGAAAGAAATTGTATTTTGTGCAACTAGTGTGGATATGATGGCCATATCGCACGAGGACGAAGTTTGAGCACGACGCCGTAGGCGGAGTGCACAATCGTTCAAGTGCGATATGGGCAATCCACACGAGTCAAGCAGCATATTTTTTCTACGACCCACTTAAGAAAAAATCTAGAAAATAATAATTTCTATAAACTGTAATACTTATAACTTCAAATTATACATTTTACAATTCAATTTTATGTTTCCACTAATTTTGTGGTAAACGTACAGTTCTTGAATGTCCAAATTGTATAATGCTACGGTTTCATTTTTTGAATATACGATGCTGTTATAAGTAGATGTTGCCAGTCGGACTCCCTCATGAAGGGTACCGTACCATTATCTATAATAATGAATATTCTGCTAAATATTTCAAACGTCTACCTGTTGTTATTATTATCAAGTAGAATAATTATTTTTAAAAATGGAAGTAACAATTAAAAAAAAACTTTTTCACGGGAATAAAACCCTGGTCTACAACGTGAGAGTCTGGATTGCTTACTACTCGACCACTGAGAAATATGAAAATTTTATCTATAACGTCAGATGTACCTATAACATAATTTTATAAAATCTGAGGTCCCCTTAAATACCCATTTTATTCTGTTTTAAGTATTTGTTGGTAATTGGGGCCAAGTAGTCGGCTTCTTGCTACCGACTCAGGGGACTAGCAGAGAAGGACTAGCAAACCTTCGAGGATGCATATCCCAAGACCGTCTGTGTACCTTCACGTGGTGGCCCTGTTTATACAGAACACAGCGGATCGGACCAACCTAAATCCAAGGTGTGAGATACCGTGCTGAGGGATGAATGGCACTAGGGTCAAATAGTGTCACGAACGGTTCCTCTAGGGCAACGGGCGAAACCCTAGTAGTAACTTAGCCTTAACCCTGTGCAGGGGGCACCGCAGGGTTGGACACACCCCTTCCCCCTTACTCGTGGGACTTGAATGGAACCAAGCGACAAAAAAGAAAAACCAGACGACGGCGGGAAGTCTGAATCAGAGAGCATGCTCTCAGACGAAGACAGGACCATCGTCGGAAGCGAAAGTGACGCATCAGTGGGAACAGCCGGAACCACTGATACGATCACAAAACAGATTGCTGAACTTGGAAAAGTCCAGCAAGAAAGAAAAACCTCGGGAGCCTTCAAAAGAAAGCAGACCAAGGCAAGGAAAATGGCGGAGGGAACATGGACGCAGGAGAAGCCCAAAAAGCAGGCTCCTAAGGAACATGAGCCCAAAACCAATAAGGGGAAGAGAAACCGCTCGGAATCTCAGACCCCTCCAAAACCGCGACCGAGCAAAAAACCGAGGAGTGGACCCCCACAGACCGGTTCATACAGCGAGGTCGCCAAAGGAACACGGATGGCAATTATTGACAAACGCCATCCGGAAATAACACTGAGCCAAGAACAAGCAGACTTGGTTCAAGAAAAACTGGTGTATGCAATTGATGCCGCCCCCTCAGGCAGTGGCACGAACTTGCAGTTCATCAGGACCACATTCAGCGGTGGCGTATTGTGGTTAACATGCGCAAACCAGGAGACAGCTGACTGGCTCAGGGGTAGCGCAGGGGGCCTGGAGGGTCTATGGGAGGGGGCGGCTTTGACAGCAGTCGAAGCCAAGGACCTCCCTAGACGACCCAGGGTCATCGTATTTATCCCTGGACCAGCGGATCAGGAGGAAAAAGTGCGAGGACGCTTGGGGAAGCAAAATGCCAACCTGAGGGTGAACGGCTGGCTCCTCCTGAGTCGAAAGGTGGAAGAAAAAGGCCAAATCCTGGCCTACTCCATTGACGAGGTCTCCCATGGGGCCTTGGCAGCTAACCAGTTTAGAGCTTACTACAAGCTCAACATGGTTACTTTCAGGGTCCTGGGGGGGGGGCTCGCCGAGTGGGGAAATTCAGGGTACTTCAGGGGAACCTCCATCACAGTAAAGGGGCCTCGGCGGAACTTACTGTGATAAGAGGGAAGTATGAAGTGGCCCTTCTTCAAGAACCCTGGATTAACAGAGGTAAGATTATGGGACTGAATGGCATTGGTGAGTTGATTTATGACAGAACCTCTGACCATCCAAGAACATGCATTATTGTTAAGAAAGGTATAAAAGCCCTTTCACTAACTAAATTTTGTTGTAGGGACTTAGCGGCGGTCCTCATCACACTGGGGCAAGGAAATGGGACTAGAGAAGCAATTCTCGCATCGGCCTATCTTCCTTACGATGACCCCAGACAACCACCAACCAGGGAAGTCGAAGAACTGGTCAAGTACTCCAGAAAGAAGGGTGTGCAGCTGATCATTGCATGCGATGCCAACTCACACAATCTTAACTGGGGAAGCACCAACACCAACGAAAGAGGTGAGTCATTACTAGAATTTATTACGGCTAACAATTTGAACGTATTAAATGAAGGAAATAAACCAACTTTCGCTAACTCAAACAGAAAGGAGGTTATCGATATCACGATTGGCACTCATTACATAAGTAACTTCGTGAGTGATTGGCATGTGTCCGAGGAAGAAAGCTTTTCTGACCACAGACACATATACTTTCACATTTCGGGAACCGAACCGAAAATAGAATACTATCGTAACCCGCGAAAAACGAACTGGGAAGCATATAATGCAGAACTAGTTAACAGTTTAGACCGAACGATGGTAAAAATTAAGAACACAACAGACCTAGAGATAGCAGCAGACCTAACACAGGAAGCAATTATCTCAGCGTTTGAAAACAACTGCCCAACGGTAAGGAAGAAATCCAACAGGAATGTGCCCTGGTGGACAAATGAACTTGCCGAAAAACGGAGACAGTTAAGGAAGAAATTTAATAGAACTAAAGAAAATTCAGAAGAATGGACGGATTATAAGAGGGCCCTAACTGAATACAACAAACTGGTAAGGAAAGTCAAGAGAGACTCCTGGAGGAGGCACTGTGAGGAGATAGAACAGACTCATGAGTGTGCCAGACTGCAGAAGATTCTCTCCAAGGACCCTAATCAGACTATACACGCTATCAAAAAAGATAACGGACAATATACTGAAAATGGTAAAGAAACCTTGGAAGAGCTACTCAAGGTACACTTCCCTGGATCAATACCCACCATTCCGCCACAGAACTCTCCAGCGACAGAACTGGATAGACCACGATGGGCATCCAGGATAGACTGGCGAACAGCGAAGGCAGTGGTAGATGCGGAAAAGACAGAATGGGCTATTAACAGCTTCAAACCATATAAATCACCGGGACCAGACGGGATTTATCCTATCCTACTCCAAAAAGGAGGAAATACACTGCACAACAGGGTAAGTGAACTGCTCAGAGCCAGCCTAGCTCTGGGGCATATTCCAAGAACCTGGCAACGCATCAGAGTTACATTTATACCAAAACCTGGAAAATCTGGACAGGACACGGCTAAAGCTCTGAGACCAATCAGTCTAATGTCATTTTTGCTAAAGACTCTTGAGAAACTTCTCGACAGACATATTAGAGATGGTATAATGGCTTCAAGACCAATACACCGAGATCAATATGCATACAGAGAGGGAAAATCAACCGAAACAGCATTACATCAACTCATAAAAAGGGCTGAATACGTGCTGGAAAACAAAGAGGTGCTGCTGGCAGCCTTTCTTGATATAGAAGGAGCTTTTGACAACACCTCCTATGAATCTATAGCTAAGGCGACGAGGAATTTAGGGATCGATGCCACGAGCTGCAGGTGGATAGACTGCATGCTCAGAAGCAGGCTCATAGAATCAACTCTGATGGGGGAAACAATGGCAGTATGTGCAACCAGGGGCTGTCCGCAGGGGGGAGTACTATCCCCGCTGCTGTGGAACCTGGTCATGGACGGGCTCATCAGAACCCTACACAGAGGAGGATTCAACACCATAGGATATGCAGACGACCTGGTAATTCTATCCCAAGGTAAATACAACAGTACAACCAGAGACAGACTCCAGATGGCTTTAAATGCAGTAACAGGCTGGACTGTAAAAGAAGGGCTACGTATTAGCCCTTCGAAAACACAGATAATTGCGTTCACCAGAAGAAGGAAAAGGGAAGGACTTGGCCCTCTGACGCTTCAAGGTGAACCAATACGACTGTCGGATGAAGTAAAATATCTTGGGGTTGTCCTAGACCCAGGCTTAACTTGGAACCGACACCTCCAGCACGTGATCAAGAAAGCGGAGGTGACCTTCATGGTTGCCAGACGTACTTACGGCATTAAATGGGGACTAAGACCCAGCATGGTACACTGGCTATACAAAATGGTTGTCATTCCCAGGATAACATATGCATCTTTGGTATGGTGGCCAAAGACCAGACAATCCTCTGCTATGCTAAAACTAAGCAAGGTGCAAAGACTTGCATGCACTGGCATTACAGGGGCAATGAGGACTACTCCTACAGCGGCGCTGGAAACAATGCTAGACCTTCCTCCACTACATTATGTCATAATGTGTGAAGCAAGGGCAGCACTAACCCGACTGGAAAAAGCACTAGACCATGATGTGGCACATGGGAGAGGACACACAGAGATAAGGCAGGTGGGTGATGACATTTTCAAAATGCCAACAGACCAAATGACTACCAAATATATCTTTCGCAAGAACTTCGAGATTGTCATCAAAGATCGAAAGGAGCTTGAGGAAGAGAACGCACCACCACTTGGTAGAGCGAATGAACTGATCTGGTATACAGACGGATCTAAAAATGAACTCGGCACCGGAGCGGGCATATACAGCAAGACGAGCAAATATGAAGGAATCGTCTCGCTAGGAAATTACGCCTCTGTATTCCAAGCAGAGGTTTATGCAATACTTGCGTGTGCAAGGGCTAACAGTATGAGAGCCTACAACAACAGGCAGATCAGGATCTACAGCGACAGCCAAGCCGCCCTTAAAGCACTTCAGAGCTATAGGGTGACATCTCGGCTAGTATGGGAATGCGGCGAAGAACTTAGAAGACTGGCGACTCGGAACAGTGTAACACTGGAGTGGGTACCAGGTCATAAAGGAATCGCAGGCAATGAAAAAGCTGACGAACTCGCAAGAGTAGGATCGTCAACTCTGATGAACGGACCCGAACCTGCTGTGGGCATCCCCAGATGCTTAACCAGGTCATGGTTAAAAAGGTGGTTGAAAGAACAACACAAGAAATACTGGAAGAATACGACTGGGCAAATACATGGGAAGAAATTCATAAAAGAACCATCAGAAAAAGTAACGGAAGAACTGCTCTCAATGAGCAGGAACAAACTGCGCACCACTACGGGGCTACTTACGGGACACTTTCCCACAAAGGAGCACCTAAACAAAATAGGAGACCTTACATGCAGAAGATGCAAAAAGGATACCGAAACAGCTCTGCATATACTATGCAACTGTGAGTCGCTGGACCACAGAAGGCAGAAACTTTATGGTAGAACCCAAATGACTCCAGAAGACTTCTACAATCAACCAGCTAAGAACCTGTATGAGCTAATACAGGGAACGGATTGGCTGAATAGGTTGTAGTCAGAACACTAGGAGTATCCACAATAAGCCCAGGAGGCTGAGGTGGTACCGGCGAAAGGACGGCTCCG
>CAJUYG010006328.1:0-12337 GCA_910591675.1 Galerucella calmariensis
GAACCTGAAGATATACTTTGAACATTTTTAAACAAAGTATATCACATTAGAATAATACATCAAAATATCAATTATTTTTATTTTAGAGAATCCAGAGAGTAGTATAAAAAAAGCTTCCGGCGAATTACAGACAAGTTACTATAAAGTTCAAAAAACACTAAAAAATAATAACTATCGTCCTTACAAAATTTTACCAGTACAGGAACTATGTGAAGAACATAAGCGAAAACGATTGGAATTCTGTCAACAAATGATGAAAAATTTAGACAACGAAAATTACTTTAAACAAATGATTTGGACGGATGCATCAAGTTTCTCTACATCAGGTCTGTTTAACAGTAAAAACAGATGTTCGTGGGAACGAAAAGGTTTTAGGAAATACAAAATTGAACAAATTAAAAAATCAGGTCGAAAATCTATTCATATCTGGTGTGGAATTTTTCGGGGTAAAGTAGTTGGGCCAATATTCTATAATTTCACTTTAACGGGTCAATTATATTTCGATGACATTCTGCCACAAGTTGAGGATTTACTTCAGGAATTTCCAGAAGATGCGCTCAATGTCACAATATGGCAACAAGACGGATCACCTCCGCATAATGTAAGAGAAGTGCGAGAACACTTAAAGAGTTCGCAACTTTTGGCTTTTTATGGGGCTATTTAAAAGAAAAAGTTTTTTCCGATACCAGTAGCAGTATTGCAATAATTAGAGAGAAAATTGAAGCTGAAATTGAACTTCTCAACCATCGAAATAATAATAGAATTTTAAACTGTATAGAAAATTTAAGGAGTAGGTATAATCTTTGTATTGAAACTAACTGCGGTCATTTTGAGCACTCACTTTAGTTTGCTCAAAATTTATGAAAATATCAAATCGGTTCCTATTTTGTAATAAAAACTGCATAGCTTTTTATGTTGTTTGCTATTGTATTGTATTTCGTAATAAACACTGTATTGTTTTTTGTGTTCTTTGTTAATAAACACCCAGTCGCCTTTTTTTTCAAACATTTACTGTCTATTACTTTAGAAGTTACTTAGTTTTGACAGATAATATCAACAAGTGCAGTAAGTCGTGCATAGCCAACTACTTTTTTTAGCTAAATACCGACTTAAATACTTTTACTGTCCATTATTTTGGAAAGTATAAGAGCTAGACCTATAAAAGTATATATTTTTGGTACGAAAAAAAGGCCCTATCCAAATATGTCCTAATATACAGTGCGTTATATTAAAAAATATATATTTTCATATTATACCCTCTAATGCAAAAACGCTACTGGTGTACAAAGTATATTTTATTAAAATTCATTTATACTCCTACAAATTTTATTCGAAACTTTTTTTTGTATCTGTAACCATAAGAGAAATAAAGGGGTGGTCAAATTATAACCAATACCTAACCCTGTACAACACTTTATTATTTAACACCATTGTAAATATATTGGCACTAGTTACAAGAATGAAAACAACTCCAATACTGTCAAAGAGCCCCCCTGCGAAAATTCTCATCGAGCGACGCGTAGGTCGAATACGGGCTTCTGGAAATTCTAGAAGCTTGCTCTGCTCTCTCGGGCTCGATTAATAGCGGATGCGGCGCCGGCTTTGCCATACGTAACTCAAATTATACCTTATCAGGAGCGCCTGGCGGCACCCCTGGTTTCTTCTTCCGGGCGCCGCGGCGCACACTTTGGGAATCACTGCGCTAGCCTCTTGTATTGTTTTATTGAAACGTATGCTATAACATATATACTATAACTGATTTGGTTTGTTTGTAAATGTTATAAAATTTTATTTATTCTAATGCCATCTTCGGTGTCTAAGTTTCCGGTTATTGTTTTGATAATACTGCCAAAGAAATTTATCACCGACTGCGAGAAATCTGAAATAAAAACGTTTTTTTCGAGGTCGTTTAATGCTAGATAAATGTACTGCGGTATTTCCGTGTCTAGGATTAATTTTTGCTATTTATTTTTATTTATAGACTTGATTATTTTTACTTTGTTTTTGTTTATTACGTATAAATACTTTATTTGCTATTTCTTTGGGTACCTAATTCTTCCCGATTTTGAGTTTTCAATAAATTTTTCCTTATATATATATATGAATGAACAAGTTTTATTCTTTGTTTCGAAACAATCGTTTACTAATTGCTGTTCTATATTGATATGAAACGCTGAATTATTGCAAATGTCATCTGTTATTGTTATTATATCAAAGGGTTTTAAGTTTATGACAAAATTCTTGAATGCTAGAAGAGCATAGTTATGGGCTTATTCTGTACAACTATCCGCAAAACCTAAACCGCAGTGCTGGCGGGTGGTGGGAAGCTTGGCGGGTAGAGGGTGAAAGTCGATGGGTAGAGGGTGAATATACCTTGGCCACACTAGTCGACGGAAAATTATCGTACCAACCCAAAATCAAGTTCAGTCTAAACTGTAGCCCGTTTCAAAATTTGCCAGAAGGCTTCTTCTCTGTAACTTTTCTTATTTGAAGCAGGCTTGCACCGCGACCGCGGATTAACAGCTGTAAATTTAACATCGATGTGGTTAAAATCGCAATGTTATAATTTTAAATCAAGTTCAACAGCGTGATTAAAAATCGTATTCTGAACAACCCGATGAAAAAAAATTATTGACAGCGCAATATTACATCTCAGTCAACTTCACTCATGTTATGTTGTGTAGTAGAATTTGCCTAATTTTTAAGTTATTGGTCCGATGCTGTAAAGCAAGAGGTCAAGGAACCAGAAGGAAGAAGTATTTTTAGATTATCGTTATATTATAATGTAGATATTTTATTAGTGGGCTTGTTTATTCATCATTTTTATTTAAAAAAATGGATAGCGTTTACATTCCCTGGATTTTTTGCACGTGGCTCTAAGTAACAAATTAATATCTTTAATTAGCCTGTAATAGGAAATGAAAAGGTCTTCCGGTATATCAAACGGATTTTGTGAATAACGTGATAAACGCATAAAATTCCTAGAAAACATTTCAATCTATAACCCAAAATTTGGCTTATTTTTTTGTTTCCATATTGCTAATATACACCGTCCCAAAAATGGGATGACATTGTTGTAAATTTTGATTCATTTTATGAAAATTCACAATTCATTGTTGCGTTCTGTAAATTACTTTAAATTGCCAGTTCAGTGGAGTTATTTGATGTTAACTGGTAAGTAGATGACGTCGATGAGGATCGCATCGGTTGCAGGTCGCATAAAGATGACGATCACGGCGACGGCAACGGTTTTAAGTCATTTGTAGATGAAATAATTTTATTTGATATATTTCGTAAATATTTATTCACCTGTTGTAACAAAAGTTATAACTTACGAAGTCAAAAACTATCTAATAAGGTCAAAATTTGCATAATTTTACTTTCCCGCACTAGTGCGGAAAGTGGCACTTTCAAAACTAAAATGCGTGCGGGAAAATGGGTTGAAACGCACGGTCGTAGAAAAATGTTATTATACATCGATGTAAGTTACATCAAAAGCGTACAGAATAGCTTTTATCTACGACCACCTTTAAAATTAGTCATTTACGAACCAAAAAAATGTGTGAAATCATACATTATACATACGTTGAAAAGCGTGAGTAGATGAACAACGCTTGTTATATGGGACTTTTATTATAACACCCAAAAGTGTGCGTTAATTACCAATTCTTTTTAAATGGGGTTTTCATTTTAACACTCTTTTTTAGCTATGTAATTAGTATCTAGTTGCCTTGAATTTAGTCGTTTGTTGTATAAACTTTTGTGCTGTCAGTAAATTTGACAGAAGTGTCGGACATAGTGGAAAATATTTTCTGTTATGTTTCAAATTCTAATTACACCTATTTCAAATGGAAAAACCTCAAGAAGAATGCATTTCTTCGGATTGCACACCACCTGAAATTAGAATTCGTTGTGTACCTACCTTTATATTTGTTTATAAAAAATTTATTTTCATGTTTTTTAACTCATTTAGAGCACATTTTTTTATTTCTTCTTGTGGTCGTAGATAGTTTCGTATGACACTTGTGCGTGAAGTACTTTTGCACACTCGTTGCGAAAAAGGCACTCGCTACCTTCGTGCCTTGCATTTTCGCAACTCGTGCGCGAAAGTATAACTTCGCGCACTTGTATTATAAATAACTATTTCGTAACATCTCTGGATGTTTGAAGATTTACAAAGCTGTTACCTTTTGTACAGAATAAGCCCAATCTACTAAAGCTAAAATTCTGTACCTTTTCTATGGAGTCCATACTTATAGATGTACAATTTGAAATAGGTCAGTTAATGTGGGAGTTAGATTTAAGGTAGTTTTAAGGGGGTTTTGTTGTACTTTGTTAGTAAACAATTTTCGCACTCATTTATGTACCTACGTCTGTATTGATTTTCGTTGATTCGGCCAATAGTATATGTTTTTATTCGAGATTCTGTCTCGTCTAAACCTCTCTTTTGTTTTGTTTGTTTTTGTCCTCTACTTCCTCGTAATCTTTTTATTGCTGTCCAAAATTGTCTATCATCTCATGCATGTATCTCTAACATCTCTCTTCCAAATTCTTGCTAGGAGTCCCTTTTCGCTTTTTTAATCACTTCCTTGACTATGTTTCTTTTGCAGTTATACAGGGTGGGGCAATCTTCTGCACCCTATAAGTCTTTTTACAATTTGTTAGTACAATTGATAAACTTTCAAACGATGTAGTAAACTTAGGGCATTAGTTAATGGAAAATCGTAGATATTTTATGATAATGGTCAAAAACAAGTATTTCACGTACACAAATTAAATGGTATTAAATTTTTACATGCAACATCTTGTAAATTTTAACATTTCAAAGGCATAAATTCTAATCGTAATTTTGGATGCATCTAAAATATCTTTGACTTCTACTCTTACCATTAGAGGAAGGAGAGAAGGAATTATGTAGGAAGAAATATTTTTTTGCGCGATCGATCTTTTTTGCTTATTTACAGCATCGGTTGTCAGGTCGGTAGGTTGTGTTTACTGGTTTCTAAGTCTAACACGTTGGTAAGTGATTTACTAACCGTTCAGACGTCGGCAAGTAAATTACTTACCGGGCGACGTCTTAGCCCTACAAACATTTAAGTGGTCCTAAATAATATATTACTTCATTCATTACACAAAAGGAACAAAAAAATAAGAAGATTGATATTGTTTTAATGAACAGAATCGATCAGAACAATATACAAAGTAATAAATAGCATGAAAACAATTTCACCAAAATGCAAATTATATTTTAAACTGATCGAGAAGTATAAATGTCACATTTGATCATTTTGTTCATTTCGAAGAAATTTAAATTATTTCATTCGAATACGATCGCGCAAAAAATGGTATAAGCATTTCGAACGTTAAGGGTAATACCGTTCTCCAGCAAAACATTGCCGTCGACCGGTAAACAACTCTTACCGTTCTTGATACTTAATATACTATTGTTTACTGTAAGTAGGATAATGCCATTATAGTACTAATAAATATAAAATTAGTTTGTAGTCTTTACGAAATAATTATTCATCACAAACAGTATATCTTAGTTATGTAAAATGAAAGCTGGTATTTTATTTCCCAACTTTTTCTATTTTTGAAAAACTAACAATTTTGAAAACCAACATTATAAGAACACTCACATTTACACAAATGTACATTGACATTCTATAAAAAGTATAGAAGTTTAAGATAAGTGTTCACAATGGCGACCATTCACTTCCATACAGTTCTTTTCAAAAACGAGGATCTTACTCTTTCCAACATAGCTGGAGTTATTGTGGAAAATGCGTTACGAATCCTTTCTTCCACGTCTTCTCTGGTAGTAGGTTCCGTTCCGAAATTGGTCCACCACGTCCTATCCACCTGTAGGTAAAATGTCTGTTTAACCACCGACGTACACAACGAACGTGATATACAGATGCTCCATCTTGTTGAAACCGCAAGTTAACTATTGTGTTTGAATCCACTTCCACAACACAAACGAAGAATACAGCAATTTTTTTTGCCATTATTTAGTGGATACTATTTTGATAGTAGCCCACTTGATATAATCAAAAATATGGCTTGATTATGTTTCGCTTATTCTCAAACAAGCCTATAATAACAATTCTTGAAAGTGAAACATGAATAAATATGAAATTTTTGGTAATTCCAGGTACCTACGGTATTAGCAAACATTTTATTTCAATGATTAGATATTGTAGATGCATCCAAAACTACGATTAAAATGTATGCCTTAGAAATGTTAAAATTCACAAGATGTTGCATGTAAAAATGTAATACCATTTAATTTGTGTACGTAAAATACTTGTTTTTGACCATTATCATAAAATATCTACGATCTTCCATTAACTCATGCCCTAAGTGTACTACATCGTTTGAAAGTTTATTAATTGTACTAACAAATTGTAAAAACACTTATAGGGTGATTCACCCTGTATTAAAGAAGCCACAGATAAAAAAAGTTATTAATATTGAGCATAGCCAATGATATGTGTATGAGATTTGAATACAAAGACCTGTTGATTTATTATAATTTACTGTTTTGCAGAGTGTTAAAGAGGAGGTCTTTTTTGCTCATAATTGGCCATATCTTTGTAAAACACCCTTATAATATATTAGAGTGCTATATTTTTGTAACTCTCTCGGTGAGATCTTTCCGATTCTTGAACAAAATATAGTACGTTCCATTTAAAAAAATGTAAGTTTGTGCTGCTAGGTGGTTTTGGAACACCCTGTAGAATCGAAAGTTTTTTCAAAATGTTCCCCCAGTAACTGTATTAGTCCACACAAAATTATGAGGTTCTATCTCTCACCACAACGATGTAATCCTCCGATGTCAGAAGATTGCCCCACCCTGTATATCTCTTTATCTTCTTGTGTTTTTGTTTGAAGGTCTTTTTTCCATGAAGTTTTCTTTTCATTTACTAATGTTTGAATCTCTCGGTCCCACCAATTATTCCCTTTTAAATGTTTGTTGAAATTAATTCTTCCACATATATCCTCCGCTATTTCAAGAATTATTTGTTTGAATACTGTCCACCGTTTTTCGAGTATCCATTCATTGTTTTCATTAATCATTTTTCCGAATTTCCTGTCTGTTCCTTCCTGATATTTAGATTTTTTTCTGTTTCTTAACTTACTTATTGAAATTCTATTGAATCTTACTTCTTCTATATTCTTTATTTTTGCTTCATACTCCGCTATTACTAATCTGTGGTTTGTTCCCAGCTCACCCTCTGTTCTTGTCTCTATTTTGTTTACCATATTTGATAGGTATATTTATCTTCCAGCTTTTGTTTCCACATCGTATTGCTTATTATTAAATCGTTACTTTGACAAAAAACGTATCATCTTAAGGCCATTTCTGTTCGTTGTTTCCTCTCCATAAACTCCCATACAACCCTTTCTCTATTGTAATCTTTACCAACTGTTGTAATATATAATATAAAAATAATATCTTACATTACCAAAACGAGTTGATTTTAACCTAAAATAACATAATAACATATAGTATATTAAGGTATAAGTGGATTGTTTTGAATGTAGGTAAATTATGTGGACTATAGTTTATATTATATTACTATTACTCAGTTATTTTATTTCACACGTCGATATGATAGACACACAGAATCAGGTTTAAACTTAAACTATAATCTTTAGTTGAACCAAAGATTACAGAATAAATATAAGATATTTCACTCTAGGACGGTTTGATTCAAGTTGCCGTCCGAAACGGACGCCGCTCTCATAAATTATGTTTACGATTCGCTTTTGTTGTCAATAACGAGATCGGTAGATACCAGATCAGTTCGAAAATCTTATTTTATTTTAAGCTATACAGGGGTAATTTGAGAAATATATATTTAAATTAATAGGATTCTTTATCACAAAGGTTTATTTTTAAATGTTAATTATTTCGAAAAGTGTTCTGGATATGAATTTGAAAAGGTAAGTAAAAAATAAACTTGAATTTTTAAAATGAATCAAATCACAGTTTTTATACAGCATCTTAGTAATTTTGTGATACTTATTGATAATCTAGCAGATATTTATCACAAATTAAATTAAATATACTCATTAGCCACCAGAATAATAGGGCCACTAAATCTTAAATTTTGATCTTTAAATAACGCGTATTTTTTGGATTGACAAGGTTAAAACAGTAAAAAGAGAATCAGCTGCAGGACTTTATTAAAAAAATTTATAAATGTTGTGAAATACTAAGTTTGGAGTTTGGTTTATGTGTTAAATTTAATCTATTGTCTTTCAAATCTTTCAATATACATTTGAGAGTAAAATATATACGGACTCTGGTGTAGAGACTTGCATAATATTTGAAAGGAAATTGATCACATGGATGATAAGAAAATTTAGTAAATTCGTTCAAAAGGAACTGACCAATTCCCTTTGGTTAGCTATAGAATTGAATTTTTCGATAAATATATTTTCCATCGCAATAACGCTCTCAACAATGTCCCTTGATGGTACACATAAGCCACTAAATTCATCCTTCTTTGTCGTGTAAGCTTTTAGTTTACAGAAAAAAGTTTCTCTGTTTATTCAATTATCAGCGAAATGGGCAAATTTTAAGCATGTTTCATATGAATGTTGTATTAGATATTTTTTTAACAAATACCCCGTAACATACACTAAAGCATTTCCTCCTGGGCTTGATAGATTTTGGTAATCTGTTGTAAACACTTTTAAAGGCATATTTTTAGTTTCTGTAGGAAAAGTGAACTGTTCTAGGCATTCTTTTGTTAGTTCAGAATCAATAGTTAAAAGAACTTCGTTTACGTCATCCATACAGTTTGTGCCTTCAAAATGATCAAAAAAGTTTAGAGAAAATAGCTTTTTAAACGCGCTACAAAATTGTACGGGGGTCTGATTTTTGGCATTACCACAGCAACTTCGTATTTGGCCAAAAAAGTTTTCGAGGCAATCCTGATTGAGGTTTCGTGTGAGTAAAAATTTATATCCTCGCCATTTTAAAGTTTCCCATAATGACAGAATTGCTTGAATGGTTATTTTCCATCCAGATATAAATTTCAATAGCTTAGTAACTCTTTTATTTAGATAATTAAAAACCTCAAGTTTATCAAGCAAGTCATAAACCTCTTGCAATAATGTTAACTGCTCCTGTGTGCTCATAAATGCTTGATAATTTTCCAAGCTGCTGGAGTTGAGTAAATGAAAAAAAATCATTCATTTTTTTAATGAAATTTGCAGTCGTTTTTGCCTCATCAGAAATTAACCCAAATTCTATATATGTGTGCATTGCAACTGCTACTGAGTGACTAAAAACTTGTGTCGCTAGTTTGACCTTCATTTTCTGAAAACCGTTTAGATAAATATGATCACTGGTCAGTTTTGGAGCCAATTTATATTGTTTATGTTTTTCGTAGTTGTATACTTGTTCGAGATAACTTTTTTGCGATACCCCATCTGGAAGTATAAACTTATAGGAAAAAAAATTATTTCGCGTTGATTCAAGAAGGTGCGGAATATCATACATATAAACAAGTTTTGTATTACCCACATAAAAAATGGATTCTTTTCAGACACTCCCAAGGTTGTTATGGCAAGTTTCTGAAAGTTACTTCCCTGGTCTGAAACCACTCCTAAAATATTGAGTCCTATAGCTTTACACCTTTCTACGGCTTCAAACAAAATATTTTTTAAATCTGAAGCCGGTGCAGATGTTTTGTAAAAGTAGGCTATAGGTAGTATCCAGCTACTAGCTATACCACTGATCATAACAGTTAATGCATTACCGGCCAAAGAAGTTGATGGCCTTTAATCCTTAACTACTAACACACTTGAACACACTGTCTCAGAGACAGTAAGTATCGAAAGGTTCAGTATAAAATATCTTCCCACTCCCGCGCTCCAAACATTGGCCAGTTACGTAATTTCAGTACACATCAGCGAACAAGCCCAACTCTACGCTTTATATTTTTCTCATTAGTCTGTTAATTTTTTGTGTTTTCTTGCTTAATATACTTGTTTTTATAATATCCCTATTATAAAAATAAATCCGTAATTTTGTATTAGCAAATATTACAAAAAATTTAGTGTTTAAGCTTTGCTATTAAAAAAAAATATTAATATGATTTTTTGCTCATTTCAACAATTAATTAATACATTTAAAAAATCTATACAATATAAATATAAAACACGAGCAACCAATTATAAACACCGTTCTAAAATAACAGCGCTCGACGGGTGACGTCCCGTATAATATGCCAAATTAAATGCAAGTAAGGACCAACGAACATTAACATGTTAATGTTCTTTGGCCAGGACGTAGCGACGTACTGTACCATCCAAGTCACCAGACAGTCACCAGCGGCATCGGTGCTTCACGCGATAAATTCGAACGATCTTATATATATATTCTGTAATCTTTGGTTGAACATTGCTATACCTTATTTAAAAACCAGGAGGAGTGATTTGAATTTAAGTTGACAATTCTGTAGACCTCTGATTGGTCAGATTCCGCCCAGTTTCACACAACACTTTTTAACATTGACATCTCCTGATAATTGACAGTTCTGTCATATAAATTATTGTTTTCATTTTCGTTTCCTTGTTATTTCATTATTTTTACTTAGTTTTCCACTTTATTACGCTAAAATAGTTCTTTTCAGAACTCCTGTGTTGAATTTATGCAATTATGGATCCCTCTACTCCAAGTACCAGTTATTCGCGTAGTCCGCCAAAACCACGAAAACGGCTAAGCTTAGGCCATTTAGGAATGTCAGAAAAACAATTCATAATAAATATGTATAAACAAATATTGGATGAAATACCGAATACCAAAATTGTTGATGTTATATCGAAAATTTCTCATGCAGCCGGTAAGTGATCATTATAATTTTCCAATTAACAATAGTATTAAATTCTGAACATTTTTCCTACAGGAGTAGCAAAGTCAACAGTTTACAGAATATTGAAGGAATACCGTAGCAGTGGAACAATTACCAGCCCAAAAAATATTGGTGGAAGACCGGCACTTCTTAAAAATTGTGATGATGGGTATAAAAATTCAGTTCGAAGAATAGTCCATAATTTTTTTTTTTAATAATGAGTTACCTACAGTTGATAAAATTTTACAAGCTCTGAAGAAACGATCAGATTTGATACAATTGTCCCGGTCATCTTTATATACTTTCTTAAAACAAATTAACTTCAAGTAAGTGTGTAACTTTGAAAAGTCAAATGTACTGTCTATTATCATACAATATATTTTTAGATATCTGAAGAGAAATCGTAAAAGTATACTGATAGAGCGTGACGATATCTGTCGATGGAGGTTGAGCTATTTAAGATCTATAAAACAATATAGAGAAGAAAACAGGTCAATCTTTTACTTGGATGAAACTTGGACTAATGAAGGTCATACTAAGGGAAAAACATGGGTGGACCAGAGTGTAACCAGTAGTCGTCAGGCGTTTAATGAAGGTTTATCCACCGGCCTGAGAACTCCTACAGGAAAGGGGAGACGCCTTATAATTTTACATGCTGGTTCTGAAGAAGGTTTCGTAGAAAATGCACTTTTAGTTTTTGAAGGCAAAAAAATGGAAGATTACCATGACGAAATGAACGCAGAGGTATTTGAAAATTGGTTCATTTCATTTTTGACAAAGTTACCTGATAATGCTGTGATTGTAATGGATAATGCATCATATCATAGCCGAAAAGTTGAGAAGATTCCTTCTTCGTCATCAAGGAAAGCTGAAATGCAGGAATGGTTGTAAACTAAAAATATACAATTTGATGTGAATATGAGAAGGTGTGAGCTCTTATACCTAATCCGACAACATAAAGATAACCATAATTTGTATATTGTCGATGAAATGGCAAAAGCATCCAACAAAGTTGTATTACGTCTGCCACCATACCATTGTGAGTTAAATCCCATTGAATTGATATGGGCACAAATAAAGAATGAAGTGGCAGCTAAAAACACAACTTTCAAGTTGGCAGATGTCAAAGGCCTATTATTGAGAGCAGTTGAAAATGTAACTCCTACAAATTGGCAGAAATGTATACAGCATATTAACGAAGAACAAAAAATGTCCAAACTGGATGGAATAATGGATGACATGATAGAGCCTTTGATAATATCTGCCAACAGTGGAAGCTCAGATAAAACAGAATCTTCTGATAATTTTCTGGATAATAGTGTGTGCTAGGTGCAAATTCAATGTATAAGATCCTCATTTATTTTACAAAGTTATACACAATACAAATTTATATGATAAATGTGATTGAATATTGAATAGATGAGTCTTTTACTTGATGTAGATCCATACTAAATGATGAAATGAAA
>CAJUYG010006329.1:0-12334 GCA_910591675.1 Galerucella calmariensis
AAAAAAGATGAAGATATTTATATTTGCTTGTTAGATCTTTGTTATTTATTTTCTTTATTGGAATATCATGATTTTTATAGTTAAATAGTAGTTTCATTTTGACTAGTTCATCGTTTATTATCTTGCAGCAACATAGTTTTGACTGCACCGAGAAAAAAATTTATTTGTGACAATCAAAATTTTATTATGTCAAATAAATATAATTTTCCATATGGCCTAACTAATATTTAATTTGTCGTTAAGAAAGGATTTGTTTCAAGTTCGGAAAGTAATATTGTTGATGAATAAAAACATATTTATTGTCATCAATAAAATGAGTAATCTATCGAAAATTACATTTATTCTAGTAAAAATGTATCATATTTTGTCTCAAACAACATTTATTGAGGTATAATGACAAAATAGTTATATTAATCCTTGAAACCGAACCATAATTTTCATAAACATTATATTGCCTTATAGTGAAAAAATATATTTCCCTGAAAAACCGAATTATTTATGGTATTGTCTTTTGTTTATGGAAGTTACCTACAAGCACTATTCAATACACTGAGCTTTTGAAATGTTTCTAAATATTTAGAAATATATTAAAAGTTCACAGTGTATTAAGTAGCATGGGTACCTTTCACACGTTTCTCTAAATAACTAGGTTACTAAGGAAAATATATTTTTCACATATATTTGTCTAAGCCGTTTCCAGACTATGTCGAACAACAAAGTTGACTTCCGTTTTGTATGTGTGGACTAGTCGATCGAATTGGTCGATGGTTAGTCTGGACACGGATTAAAATTACAGTATTTTTATGACAAACATGTTTAAATCTAATAAAAATTAATGGTCTTTATTTATGCATAAAACTGTTTAGTAGGAAAGCAGGGTAGGAATAAAAGACTTGCTG
Organism: Galerucella calmariensis; assembly: GCA_910591675.1. Taxonomy (NCBI): domain Eukaryota; kingdom Metazoa; phylum Arthropoda; class Insecta; order Coleoptera; family Chrysomelidae; genus Galerucella; species Galerucella calmariensis. Next base: position 900 of record CAJUYG010006329.1, read on the forward strand.
CTGAATATTTTGATCTATTTAAAAGAAAACTATACATTTTAAAAATAGATAGGTACCATACATTGTTGAAATTAAAAAAAAAACCTACATGATCTAAAACATAACCAACAATGGTATCCACAGGATAGCCTTGTCAATCCTTAAGTGTGCTCATTAATGCTTTCCCCATAGTAGTTTTTTGGAGTTCTTAGAGTAGATCTGACAGGTTTAATTGAGAAATGTGTATGTTTGAGGTACATTTCGCTTGCTTGTTACTTCTACCTATTTGAAAATAATTGAAATTTATTTCCTTACCTTCAAAGATATCTCACAATTCTTGTAATCGCCATGAGTTCAACAATTCATTCATTCTATTATCAAACTCATTTTGTCCAGAGCACTTCAACCACATACTTCACAAAAAAAATAATGAGTAAAATTGCAAAAACTGATCTAATTTCACATGCAGACTGACGCCAAACGTATACAGGTGGTGACCGTTACTGAATAATAGGAAGGGTGGGGTGAGAATTATTTGTTTCAATTGCCACATAATTTGTAGGCTAATGTGGTTTTTTACGGGTGAAGAAATATGTGATTTGTAGCAAATAAGTTTTTTTTTTCTCCTAACAATAAATGTACAATTATACTGAAATACTTATTTTTTCGGTATAAAGTAGATCTTATTTGAGGCTAATAATCTATAGGCTTATTTAAAAAATGTAAATTTCTGTCAAAACTTTCAAATGATTTACTATGAATATTTTAGTTTGTTGTTTTAAAATGATGGAATATTATTGAAGATGTTAGGTTTTTTTCTGGGTAATGAAAACAATTTTTACCCAAATAGCATTGTTATATTTCATAACAAAATATTATATTGTGCTTCGTAGACTTTTATAGTTTTTAAAGAACAATTGTATGAAGGTGTGCATGAAGGAGAACAAATTTTTTTTACATTAAAGAAATTACACTCGAATAAATCATTTTTTTATATCAGAATGTCCCAATTTGTTCACGGTAATATGGCTTCTCAAGCAATGTTACCTTTGAACAAAGGGAGGTGAAACAAATCAGTTTATTTGTCTATAAATAATTCTTCTATCGGTGTGGATCACTCGCTATTTGGACACCAGAGTGCTCTAAGGCGATCGTCATAGGTTCATATTTATCAGGCAAAGTTTGCAACATAATAATACCAATATATTCGTCATCAACTGGTTTCCCGATACCTGCCAATTGTTATGAAATTGCCATATTCTCGTTAACATATTGTTCCATAAAGTTGAAGTTTTCGAGCTTCATAGAAAACAAACTACGCATCAGTCTTACTCTTCTACTTAAACCTTTGTCTTCAAATGCTTTCTCTAACGCATCCCAAGCGGCTTTAGCGATCTCAGCTTGCATTACAACAGTTAGTTTCGATCATCAAGTAAATCTTGCTCAAAGCTTTTTCGTCTCTTCGAATCTTATTAGGAGCATCAAAATAACCCACCATGAAACACCATAGATTATCATGTCTTAGTAAGTTCTCCATTTGAAATTTCCAAATGCTGTAATTTTCTCGCACTTCGAGTTTGGCTAAATCACCAATTTAAACTGATGAATTTTCTTTATACATTTTTTTTAAACTCCTCCAAGCTGAGCTGTCACTACAAAAGTATTAACAAATTATAGTTAAATGGTAGTGGAACTATCATTATAAATAAATTTTGACAGATATAACTAACTCGTTCTAGAAGAACTTTTAATCAACTTATCTTTAGTCAAAATTGCATATTATATCAACATTAATCATTTTTACAGTAACAAACTTAAAAAAGATTATTTATTATTTTATAGGGTTAGATTAAATTTGTACCATGAATTCCAACAACTATTGAAATGTCCTACCATTTTACTACCTTCACTCCTACACTATCAAACATATTGATATAACAATACATTTATCAGATAAACCTTATTCAATTTTTTTAACGTTTCAGCAATTTCATATTTATTATTCCATTGTATTGAAAATGTTTACGAACTTCAAACAGGTGAGAATTGTTTTCGTACCACGTACGTAATACTATCTCCATTCTTGAGCTCCTTTTTCCAATTCCGAATCGAGAAAAATTGTTCCATCGAAAGACTCCAGCTTGTTGAAACACACATGTCCAATGGAATGAGCCTAATGGGTAGCGGTTTCTTGGTTAATAATGTTTCAAAAAGTTGTAAATTCTTTCTTTAATCATTTTCAGGTTCATATCCTCATTCTACTTATTTCTGGTATCTCCGCTGCTCGTTATTATAACTATGATGATTGTAAATGCTGGCCAGGCTATACTCCAGATTTCGAGAAACCGCTCAATAGAGTAGTGTGCATAAAGTTGATTCGTAAGGCACAGGATGTACTACTCCGTATCATTGACCTTCCCAGTATTGTGGAATGTAACTCTCCAGCAAAACCCATACGCCCTGGATGCAAATGTTCAGGTAATAACTATTCTTATATTTTTTAAGTTATAGATATGGATGTGTTTAGCCAATAGAGCAGATCCACAACTTATTTTTGTGAAGATGTCGCTATTGTCACAATTTTAACATCAATGTTAGTAGAAGACATTTATTAATTGTGATTTTAGTGTCTTCTTCAGTCCGGGACTAGGCTCCTAGAGCTCTCGGGCGGAGAACATATACTCTGTACTGATAAAGCGCAAATATGCCAAAAACCGGTCTATAAGTTATGTGGTCCCTTCGAATTGCAAACCAAAATGGTTGGTGTTTGATATCTTGTAAATATACCAACCCAGTTCGACTTTGAAGTGTGATTCAATATCCGTCGGGATCTATAATCCGCGAAGTAGTTGTTTCTTCCTAGTTGAACGAGTACTTTCAAAAGCGTCAGAATAATTATAAGTATTGTGCGATATCTATTTATTAAGGGGAATCTATCGGCAGCGATTTGACAAAATATCGAAGTATTTTTGGCAAAGAATTTTGAGGTAATGGATGTATTGAAAATTAAGAAAAAAATATATCATGTAGATTAATGTTGAACTTAGAGTTCTCATCGAATAAAAACTTTGAAATGCTAACCAAATTTTGTTGAAAAAAATTCGAATCATCAGGTAATTACACATATCAAGCAAAGTTTGAGCCTTGTAAAGAATTAAATATGGATTAAATGGAAAAACTAATTGATAAGAAGTCTAATTTGAAGCTTTATGAATACTATATGAAAATCTCAGAATCCTCAAATTACTTATGACCGTACAATTCCTTATTGAAATTCGGTTGCTACCACTAAAATATCGGATAAAATTCCATCTCTCCCTTTTCTATCCTCCTATGACTGACATTGTCTCTCTGCTTCGGTAGTCGCGTACCGTTCCATTGTTGATACAACGCTCGCCGGTCTCGGCGGTCTCTCTGTTCAGTACTGACGAAGTTTATAGAGTAGTACGTGAACCAAAATCCGCTTGGACCGCTTGGCTACCTACATGTTGCGGAGCTTTCATATTTCTAATAAAACTTTCGTTATGTGAACTTAAACGTGAGGACGTAGGGAAACAAAAAAATATACGAAGCATAATTGTGCAAGGTCGAATTTAGTAGATGCCCCTTAAATACGAAAATATTACAGGAAACTGTAATAATACTTTATTATGCTTCCAATTTTAATCATAACAAACTATTGTCGACAAATTCAGTCTTGCTTTCAACCTCTGTAAATATTTATGCGTAATATATCTTCTGCACTCCACATGATGACAGAATTATTGCTGGAACGTCAGTATTAACGTTATATACTGTCTTAGACTGTAATATGGACCAAAATCTACTAGCACACTTCTTAATAATTCAAATAACTTGTTCTGTCAAGGGTGATACTTTTTTTTTCTATGTTTTATTATTTTTTTTTTAGTTGGAGGCCCTGTTTCTTCACCCTCTGGAGACTGGTGCGCAATACATACGGCCATTACAAAATCTGTTTGGATTTGTGAAAACCAGAGAGAACTTGACGAATTCGATAAAGCGCACCCTTTGATTTATAAATAAATGTTTTTGAAATATTAAGTGAATTTGTAACTGTTTAATATGAACTAACAACTTTCCTTTTTCCATGAACTAGAAATTTAGGTACTTTATCGGCATCGAAAATTGATGAACAGCTAATTTACAAAGTGATCAACAGAAACTAGAATTCAACAAATAATGATAAACTTGAAATCACTGTTTGTATCCTTCACCCTCCATCTCTTAGAGTACATTGTGGAATCTACATAAAATGGTCTTCCAACTTTAAGAAACTCATCTAAGTATGTATGCTGACCAATTCACATTTGCCCGTTTTTTATTAGGCTTCCTTTTATACAGGGTGTCCCAGGACGATTAAGACAAGTAATATATCAGAATTGGGCAGTAGTAGACAATTATAATTTTGTTATTGTGTTACCCAATTAGTTATTTGTTTTTGGTCACGTGACGTCGCATTCAAAATTATTAACGGGACAGCCTGTATACTTGTGCCTTTCTGTGTTCCTCCCGATAAAACAATTCCAACTAACTAGCACACTTGGGGTGTAAAGTGATTAATTCAAGAGATACAGGTACTTGGGATTGTGAGTTAAAAATTTCATAATTGAATCCCCTGTTATTTTTGGCAATCTTACATTCATAGGTAATGATTAAGACAAACCAATATTATAATTTTTAATAATACTTGAGAGTTAATAATGGAACGACCTGTATATCATGGAGTAAAATAACATAAAATTGTGTTTTTCCCACGAAAACTTGTTTACCTATTGAATATCGTTTAAAAAGTAGCATAGCAAATCTTATAAAAAAGACTGCCTATTGTCAAGTTTGCCATGATAATGACAAAAGTGCCAATAAGACAACATTGGTTTGTCTTAATCATCACGTACGACTGGAAGATTGCCGAAAATTACAGGGGATTCAATTATGAATTTTTTAACTTACAATCCTTTAAGTACCTGTAGCTCTTCAATTAATCACTTTAGACCACAAGTGTGCCAATTAGTTGGAATAGGGTATTTGACAATTTTTTTGAATACCATTAGAAGATTGTCTGACCTCAGTTAAGTACTCCAAATTTTTTACTAAGCGGGAAAGTTGCCAAAACCAACTTTAAAAATTTTCTATTTAAATAGCGCGCCAATACGTGCTGATTTTTTATGACGTCAGTGGTCTTGTCGCTCCGCCTACCGCATCCCGAGCGACTTGACCCTGACCAGCCGAATCGGAACCATCGGCTCGACCTGCGGCCGCCCACCTGAGCTGGCCTATAAGAAACAAGCAAGCAACGAGACCTCTGATGTCACAATAAACTCACATATTTTCCCGCGCTGAGTAAATATTTGAAAATTACTTTTTTTGTTAAGTTAATAAAAAACACTGGTTTAATTTATTTGTGTGAAATATTGATTTCTGGCATAATAGTACCACAAAGTACCTGCTCCGACTCTTTTTTTAATTTTTTCCGCTCATCGAAAAATACCCTATTGTTTTATCGGAATGATCACAGAAAGCCACAAATATGCAGGTTGTCCCAATAATAATTTTGAATGCGACGTTACGTGACCAAAACCAATACCTCATTGGGTAACACAATAACAAAAATTATAATTATAATTATCTACTACTGCCCAATTCTGATATTACTTGTCTTAATCGTCGTGGGACACCCTGTATATGAACACAATTAATGGTGACGCTCCCACTTTGATATGTTTTTGTTGTCTATCATTTGAAAAAGTTTTCGTTTGTAGCTTTTTTTCAGTGTAGAACGCAAGATCCATTACCACCAGAAATATTTCTTACATTTCACGCGTTCCTGCTTACGAAACTATCAAAGAACACTTCTTGTAGGTACGCAAATAGTAACATGATTTGTTTGACTTGAAACTCACATATACCAAGAGATTTTCTCAAATAGATAACGGAAACTCGTTCCCGTTTTTTATTTATTTTTCCTTGCGTCAAGAAATGGATCTTTTCAAAGGGTCTAATATAAAATCTTAGGTGTAAATATTTCAGCCTTCTTTTTTTTTGTAGGTTTAAAGTCAACGTGGATTATTTAGACTTTCAATTATTTCTAGAATGGAAAAAGTTTTTTTTTAATATCGGGTAGCATGAATAATGGACCTCTTCAAATATATTTGAAAATGGGACATCAAATTGTAGGGTATGAAAAATGTATCTCACCTCGCTTAAGGATAAAATCGATTCCACCGTGGAGTCGTCACCGGCTCTCTATCGTACTGTGTTCACTTTTGGTTTTTTCGTTTTTGACATAAAAATAAAGAGTTAATTTCATGTGTAAGCGAAACTATAACGTAGGATTTACAACTGAAAGACACTGAAATCACAAAAATGACGGATTACAAGTTTCATTAGCATGTGTTAGTAGTTTTCCTGCTTGCAAGATCTTGAAAGTTCTTAAAATAATTTCTGTAAGAACAGAGAAGTACGAAAATCATCTACCAGCTGTTCATCAAACGCTTCATTCCAGCAACGACATCGTGGGGAATTGCCACATATCTCTTGAGTAAAAAATATCTGGATTATTTGACGTGGTAGATGATTATGTAACGATATTCACCGTCTAAAACCAAACAAAACAACCAGTTTAACGACCCACCAGTTCTCACTAAGCAGCAACGAGTAGAAAAGACTCATCAGAGACTCTCGAACTTGGTACTCACTCTATTATCCCGTTTAAGCGTAATAAGCCTAATCGGATCCCATCGTTGGGATAACGGAGAAATCAATTATTTTCCATCTTTTCTTTGGAGGGAGACATTACTTTTTTTCTGGTGGAATGATTAGTCGTTCATTCATATATTTCACTGTATACATTTCACGAACAAACAGTAGACTCAACTTTCACTGTCTCTGACTGAAGCCACCTACCCGAGTAGAGAGCACAACTCGCCAGTTGCTCGCATGATGTGATGTTTAAAAACCTACTAACCACCTACCGTTATGTTTTCGGTTTATATTTTGGAAAAATTGATGAGGAAAAAAAAATTTCAAGTACTGTGTAATTCCCAAGTACACATATGAATTTTAGGACCCAGTGACACCGGCCTAACGACTTCGACAATTGCGGAACCAGACAAACGTTACCCCCATGCTCAATCCCATCAGAGATGGGATGGAATCAAAGGATGCAGTCTTGTCGAAGAAATATTTGATGATGACAAGGAAAAACCTACGTTCAACAATAGGATTTTCGACTGGCTACTGTCAACCAAGAAAACACCTCCATACTATGGGGCTGGTGGACACACCTCTATGCAGGATGTGTGAACAGAAAGATGTATGTATTTTGGGGTGACATTCACTGAGACCTGAAAGATCTATTGTGCCCCCTTACTTCTCTTCAGTTTCTGAGGAGAGTCTCAGGAACTAGTAGTTCCTTCAGTCCTATTTCCCGGAGGAATTTTAGGATGTGAATTTTAGGATGTTTGCAGGCTTCAACTTATGTAAATGTTCCTCTCCTATCGACAATGTCCCGTTAGGATCCCCGTTAAAACTCTTAGCGCAGCTTTACTTTGACTTATGCATTCTTTTGATCTCAACAGGTTGTAGTCACCCAGAAGAGTCTTTGATTGTATAAGCCCTACTAGATCTTTCCAATGGTCAGATCTTCTCTTTTTTCCGGCTTTACTTATTTCTTCCAATATTACATTGGGGCTGATTCCGCAAAAGGGTTCAGGCCCCCAGAAAGGTATTTAAGTCCCCCTCTGAGCTAATTTATTGACCATTTCATTCCCTTCTATTCCAGTGTGTCCTGGAATCCATAGTAAGGTGACTATATTGCTCTCGCCTAATTAATTGAGTTTGTCTAGGCATTCCCACACCATTTTGGAACTGATTACACAAGAGCTCAGTGCTTTAATGGCTGCTTGACTATATGACATCATGATAATCCTTTGTCTTCTGTATCCTTTATCAATCTTGAACTGGGTGCACTTTCTTATGGCGTGGATTTCCGCTTGAAATATACTTGGGGTTTTTCCCAAGCTTTCAGAGTGATTGGTTCCTGGCCCGAACACTCCTATCCCAGTTCCTTCTATTGCTTTTGAGCCGTCTGTGTACCATTGAATGGCATTCTTTTCCATTCTGGTAATGGAGTTTGGATCCCATTCCTTCTTGTTGCTTGATTCCGTAACGAATTTCTCTGGAAAGTTATACTTTTTCATCATACCGTCTTTTGGCATGTCCCAGGTTGTCTGATATCTAAGAAGTGAGGAGGTGTTTTTTTTTTAATGATTCCCTCTCTACTTAGTTTGTATCTTGTTCTTTCTGCAACGCTTTCCACCACCATATGCCGCATGCAGTGATGTCTAAAAACCTACTTTTACTACCATTATGTTTTCGGTTTATATTTTGGAAAAATAAATGAGAGAAAAAGCAAAGTTTCAAGTACTTTGTAATTCCCAAGTACACATAAAAATTTTAGGACCCAGTGACATCTACGGCATAACGACTTCGACCATTGCGGCACCAGACAAACGCTCAATCCCATGCTCATGCCCATGCTCAATCCCATCAGAGATGGGATGGAATCAAAGGATGCAGTCTTGCGACCCTGGAAAGCTTGCGCCGAAAAAATATTTGACGATGACAAGGAAAATCCTACGTTTAACAGTAGGATTTCTGACTGGCCACTGTCAACTAAGGAAACACCTCCATACTATGGGGCTGATGGACACACCTCTATGCAGGATGTGTGAACAGGAAAATGTAACTGTCAGGCATGTCTTATGCGAGTGTTCGGAGCTATCGTCAGTGAAAGGGTGTGTCTTCGGTGAGTCTTGGCCCACACCTTTCTAGGCTTAAAATCGAGTCAGAAAATATTCTCATTTTTTCTCAAATTTTTTTATACAAGAATTAATATTTAATTGACCTCGATTTAACTCTTCCAATCTCACCCTCTATACTTCATGAATAATACGCTTCATGAATATTGCCTTCACGGAGTTCAAGATTAACCGTGAATCCCTTAACACGTTGACTGCCACGTCATTCGCAGAGGATTATTAAAAGCCGTGATATTAAAACATGGATAGCACTAATGGTCTGATAACCATGAAGCCCAATAATAGTATTAAGTATCGTTTACGTTAAGTGGTCAGCTTAATATTTAAATAATGAAACAGATGGGAGTCAGAGTGGGGGAAATATTTCAATGGAATTCAATGGAAATACAAGTTAACAGGTGTTTATCCAATCTATTTCAGATAATCCAATACTTTTCTCGTATTGTATTAAGTTAGTAATAAGAATAAGAATAATTTTCCAGTGAATAAATCATATTTCCAGAAGTTCTATCTTGTTTTGGTATTCGGTCAACATTAAATGCACTGCAGATTATTCAGAAAACGTGTAATAATGTACCCTACTGACATTTACTAATTAACATCAACAACAACTTAATGGGGGTGCTGCAATATGGGGTCATGAATAATGAACGGATTTATGTACTCAGACCATTACTGGAATTTTAAGAATTATGTAGTGGTATAGGTGGTAGTATATTAACTCCACGCCAGTTAAATTTCCTTTTTCACTTGAATATACAGAGCATTTCAATGAAAACTATCCACATCACATAATGCTGAATGCCATTTTTATGAAAAAAAATTGAAGAACGGGTCGCGGGACACACGGTAAGAACTTTAGTTCATTTTAAGCAATAATCAAATTTTTTGAATCAATAAATAAATACACATATTAATATAAGAATTTATTTTACTCTGGATGAAAGTTCATTTAACAGAAATATACAGGGTGTTTCAAAAAAAGGTAACACCGTCTCTAGGATAGGTAAAAAACTGAAAAATAATTGGGGTTTGCTTAGTAAAATTTTTTTCTAACTCCATCCGTTTTCAAGATAAAGGGCGTTGAAGAAAATAAAAAATTACACATTTCTTACGATTTTGCCGAAACTACTGGCACCATTGTAATGAAATTTTATACGAATATGTTTTGGAAGCTGATATATCCCATGAATTTGTTTTTATAACTAACTCTCATAGAGGGCGCTAGTTACACGATTCATACAACGTATTATTCAACATAACTTTTTTAAGGGTAGAATTATTAGTCAAAACTCTAAGTGAACATAAACATCGTTTAATTCTACACCAAAAAGGTACTCTTGAAAAAACTCGATATTATGTACCGTTTTCGGAATATTTTGATTTGAAAATTATGAAGTAATAACCGCTCCTCGTATAACTTAATGATAAATTCATTAATTAAAAAAACTTACAATAAGAAAATTAAAATAAAGACAAAGAACATAACATAAAATTCAATTAGAGTAAATGTTCAAAATGTCCTCCGTTTTCACGAATACACAAGTCTATCCTTTTTTCTAAAGAATCCATTAATCTTCTTAACGGTTGGGGATCATCTATGATGTCATTAAAGTGACGTTTAATTCTGTCTATTAATTCTTGACGAGAATTTACCTCTGTAGCATAGACTTTTTCCTTAATATACGACCAGACTGTGTAGTCCAAAGGATTAAAATCGCATGACCGAGGAGGCCAATGAATCGGAGCTTCTGCACCTCTACCAATCCATCGATTCCGAAAATTGTTACTCAACCAATTACGACACCTTCTATCAAAGTGAGGTGGAGCTCCATCATGCATAAAAAATAATGATGTTCGCTCATTTATCGATAAATCTTCTAATATCTCAAATAAGTGATTATTTAAAAAATCAAGGTACATATCACCACTTAAATTTCCAGGTAGAATATGATAACCTATTAATCTGTTACCTAAAGTTGCTGCCCAAACATTAACTTTAAATGAGTGTTGGTAATGTGATACCCTTTTGGCTTGTGGATTCTCATCACACCAGTAGTGTGCGTTATGGGAGTTAAACATACCTTGTCGCGTAAAGGTGGCCTCGTCCGTAAAAAGAATACATTTTAAAAAATTTGGATTGAGGGCTGTCCTTTCTCGCAATGTTTCACAAAAATCGACTCTAACCGGTAGATCGTCCGGCAAGAGTTCTTGAACTTGTCTGTAATGGTAAGGATGTAGCTGCTGCTCTTTAAGTATCCGCCAAGTAGTTGAAGAAGATGTATTTGTTTGTCTTGCCATATTCCTTACACTTAATGTTGGATTTTGATCAACTAAATTTAAAATAATATTTTCTTTATTAATTGTTCTTGTTGTTCTTGGTCTACCTGAATTTATTTTCTTTGGTCTTACATTCCCAGTTTCTCGACAACGTCGTTCAACTGCTCTAAATGTTTTTTTACTTGGTAAGTTTCTTCTAGGAAACTTTTCTGCATAACGCGTAAAAGCTGCACTAGAGTTTCCTAAACACTCGCCTAAAGTTAATAACATGTCGGTGTATTCAACATTAGAGTACATTTTGTTTAACAATATCTAATTTTACAAATAACAAGGTTT
>CAJUYG010006330.1:0-12333 GCA_910591675.1 Galerucella calmariensis
TGAGGGGGTGGCTTTTCCAGTAAGTTTAAATAAGCCATAATGCTTGCCCCTTCCAACATAAATTGACGTGTTTTTGGATTTTTTCTAAATACCAGTATGACAAAAGTTATTAAAGGTGGATACTTTTATCTGAAAAGCACAGCATAGTTGGGTAGAAATGAACAGTACCTACTAGAATTTAAAATTTAGACCAAATGGAAAATTTAAACTGTAAGGACTTTAATTCAAAAATGAGCGCCTTGAAATAGTTGAGATTATTGCCTTAACCCAGACGCTTCTGGCAGATCATTTCACTGAGAATATGGATATGTTACACAAAATCATAATTTTTTTAAAAATAACGAATCGTTGGTGAAGTCATAAAAATTATGCGTTTACATCAAATATTTGTTGACATGTCAACACTCATGATTTCACGGACATGTTACAAAAGACTTGATACATAAAGGATTCGTATTTTGTATTTTTTTCACACAAATATATTGTTACCGCGAATGAAATCCTTTTCAACATTTTTTCTCGACCTGTATCAAATACTACACCACGATTTCATCGACTGTCATGTAATATTTTAGATACATTCAGAATTTCATGAAACAGAGAATTTTGTTTGAAGTATCATTGGATTACAAGGAAGGTACACATAGCACAAAATAACAAAATAAGCAGACAATGTATATAGAAATAGATGTTGGTGATATACGGACATTCTTTGATACCTAAAAGATCTATTGTGCCCTTTTTTCTCCTACTTTTTCAACGAGAAAAGTCTCTGAGCACCGAATAGTAATGAATCATTACTATTCGGTGCTGGGAGCTAGTAATTCCTGTAGATTTATTTCGGAAAATATCCGTAGTCATCAGTTCAGGTAAACAGAGGAAAAGTCGCCATCGACATATGTAATCTCGGCCGATCGTAAAACTGATGATACGTATAATATATATACAGTGTGACCCATTTTTAATGGAAACACCCCCCTAAAATTTGAAGTTGTAAACAGATTCTAATAATTTTTTTTTTCAAATGCCAAGTACCAAGGTCTACCTTGGGACAAAATTTGAAATGTTTATTCCAATTTTCAGGGCATACTACGATATTTTTTCTTAGTCGAAAATCGAGATTTTTCATTAGCGATTTTTTTATTGAAAAAATCACTACGCCACTGGATTCAGAGTACCTCTAAACAGGTGTGACCAAAATTTCATGAAAAAATATTCATTAATAACAAAGTTATGACAACTCAAAAATTCGAAAACTCACACAGCTAACAGTCACAAAAAACAGCCTATATCAACAGATATAGCCATTAGAATATTTTTCATGATTTCAACTATAAAGTGCCGCCAGATGAGAAAAAAAAACTTCCCAAAAAATCAACGTCTGGTGTGGGATATTGAACGAACGTAATATTGGTCCTTTCTTTTTGAGGAAAACATAATGCGCAGAGGTTCCTAGAATTTTTAAACACATAGTTTTGGAATGCTATTCACGAGCTTCCAATCAATGAACGATCAAATTTAATTGTCCAGTTAGATGGATGCTCAGTTCATTTTGCCAGAACTGTGAGGCAATGTATGCCCTGAAAATTGGAATAAACATTCCAAATTTTGTCCCAAGGTAGACCTTTTAGTACTTGACATTTCAAAAAAAAAAATTATTAAAATCTGTTTACAACTTCAAATTTTAGGGGGGTGTTTCCATTAAAAGTGGGTCACACTGTATATGTATATATCTATCAAACTTTCAATATTGTTACAATAAACCAATTCGTCCTCTTGGGAAAGTAAGAAGTGAATTGCTTCTCACGATATCTTAGCCAGAAAGATGCCACTCCCGGCAAAAGTAAATTCCTGATGTCTAGATCCAAGCAGCTCAGTAGCGTTTTTGGGAAGGTCCAAGTCTCTCATTTAGCACGCACTGGGAAAAAAATTGCGGATTGCTATCATTTTCAAATTCAAGACGACTTGTCACCCAGTACAGGTACAGCGCTATCGTCGTCAGAGCTTAGTATCTCTTCCAAGGTAGCAGGGTGCTTGGTCCCTAGTATTTCGGTCCCAAAACTGGTCAGAATTACCCAAACTTGGTAGAGCCACCCAGTACAGTTATACAGTGATTTGCATATATAATTTGCTATTAATATGACTGAAACGAAGTAAACAATATAGATGTGGAGTATATACAGAAGATCTCATAGGTCAAAGTGTGGTGAGGCCTACCTGGCCAATCGACCCATTCCAGAAGCTTCGTTTCTTCTATATAGGCTACCAGTTTAACTGGAGGGATTTTCAGTAGTTGTGGTGATTGTATGATTCCCCTCTCCAAAGTGCTTCAAACTGAGTCCTTGTAAGCTCTCACAGAAGCTATAGAAGAGTTTGTGAGAAGCTGTTTCATCATCTTCTTTATGTGGGTTAACTAACTAACTTTGCCCATTCTGTGCAGATGCTTTCTCGGGGTGCTGAGTCCAGTCACCAGGTCAGTAACTGTGGTCAAATATCTCTCACCCAATGTCTAACAGCCTGGATGAGAGTTCCTTGTGTACCTTATTCAGTAAACTATTTGTATGGATGTGTGCTTGTGTCATCCTTCAACTGGTCTGCCATTTTATTACTTGCAATCTCCTTATGTGCCGGCACTTTGTTGTCTCTTGCCAAGAAATTCTTTACAGTACTTTACCTAGTCTCCCTGATCTACCTTGTAACCTTATAGGATTATACTTTGTTTAGCTAACGCGAGAAATTATTTAAAACCGTATTTACTCGGAAGGAAAGTGAAACTGCAGCATGTTCGGATAGTAACATGATCTGACGTGTATGTATTCAACTAATTCATTCATTTTTTGTGTGTGTTTAGCGAGATAGTTTATTCAACTGTACTATCCAAATATCAAATATAAAATCAAATACTGGTGTCTAAACCAGTGAAGTGGTTCGTACCTGGAAATTGAGTTTGTTTAGAAGGAATTTAATATTTATTCAAAGATATTTGAATATCTTGCTCGTATCAATTAATAATTATATTGATTAAAGAAGTAACCGCTATCTATGGTAACGATACTTAACTATATAACATTGAAGTAGTAAAGTTGTAATTTCCTGATACATACTGCAGGATTGATAATAAGTTTGATCAAGTTCGTCATATTATTAGGTGCATGATTCGGAATCGATTTTTTAATGTAAAGATTTAATGAACCATTTTCAACAGCAATTTAAAGTTCCGTCGATAGGTAAAGTGCAATTGAAAGTTAATTTATTAATCGTAATTGACTTAGAACTTCATCGCTACACATATTTATCGTTAGTTAACTCGAAAAAGATGTTTAGTAGCTTTGAATTAAATATCAAACCAGTTTTATTATTATAATATATAAAGTACGCAGTTTATTACTGGGAAACTATCCTCCACACATAATTCTGAAGGTGCCACTTTTATGAAAAAAAAATCCCCTTCGCCTTGAGGTCACCCCTCCCAATTTCTTAAATAGAACACCCTATACAATATTGGATTGTTGGATTCTCCTCTACAAGAGGATTACAAAAATGTATGAGAATACCAAATTATTTTATAATTGACTTCTATTGGTTTCCGTACAATGATACAATCAAGCCTTAAATGGGTTATTTTTGGGGTAATTTCTCGACATTCTTGAATAATTCTCATAGATGTTGGTTGAGTGACATAAATTTTAGTTTTTAGATACTGGGTATTCCATTGGGAAAGGGCCTTTAACTGTAGATGGGGATCACTTTGGTGCTTCCAAAAACCTTTATTCAACGTGTCTTCTGCACTTTATAACCGAGATACAGGATGTTTTATGAATTTATCCTATTTCTTTCGAACCTCATAACTTCCGAGTTACCCTGTAGATTATTTTGAAATTTGGTACACGTAATAACCATCACCTAGAAACTCCATCAAAAGTATCTCCAAAAAGATAATCCAGGTCCGGCTTAACAAAAAATTTCAAAACTCGTCTTTCCTACAAACAACACCCTGGATTTTTTTGAAATTGCTCTTTATAATTGGGAAGAGTATAGAAATTAGAATCTACTTATTACCTTTTTCTTATTCCGCAGACAATATTACTACCAAAAATTTATAATTAGTTATAATAAAATTATAAGTTATAATTTTATGCACGTTTAGGGGGTTACCAATGGTATCGGAGAGGTACTTTTTATTTTCAGCTTGAAATTGAATCTATTTAATGCATCTAGAGAAATTCAATTGAGTGTGTATGTTAACGAGTAGGTACACACCACTGAAAAATGTGATTACAGGGCCGGGGTCCGTTGAACTATAGGGAAACACAAATTTTTGACTGATTTCGCGAAAAATCGATAGTACTCACCTATTTTGAGAATAATCCGTCAAAAAATTTGCGGGTTATACATATTTTGCTGAGAAAAATCCAAAAAAAGATTTTTTTTCGCCACTTGAGCCATAACTTTTGGGCTAGTTATTTTATACAAACTACAGTTCAAATGTATTTCACTGTACAGAAAAGTGATCAATAACATGTTTTCTCGCTAATTATAACAACATTTCAGTTAGTTTCTTCATAATATTGTTTAAATTACCACTTTTATAATTATATATTTGACAGGCTACAAATTCGTATGAAAACAATTAAATCAATTGACAAATGACATAGAAGCTTTAGCGTAATGTGTGACATGGTTGCAAGCTGTAAACGATTACGTGAGAATCAAGATATTTTTAAAATATTAATTAATTATTGCATTCGAATTTCATCTTAGAAAGTATTGGATTAGAGGGATAAATGTATTGTAATGCAAATCAATCTATTCAAGAAGAGGAAAAAAATATAATAATTGGATTCACCCTTCCCCTTCTAGAATAACTTAATGTGGATTACAAATAATTGGAGGCATTTGCCTTTCCCTCAAGATATTCAAGAAGGGGGAGGGAATATAATAATTTGATTCACCCTTCCCCTTCTTGAATAACTTAATGTGAATTACAAAGTATTGGATATCTTTTGAGGGCAAGGCAAATGCCTTGCCCTCAAAAGATATTCCAGAAGGGGAAGGCAATATAATAATTGGATTCACCCTTCCCCTTCTAGAATAATTAAGTTATTCTAGAAGGGGGAGGGTGAATCTAATTATTGTATTCCCTTCCCCTCCTGGAATAACTTGATGTGGATTACTAAGTATTGGATATTTTTTGAGGGGAAGGCTGAATACAATGATTATATATTTGTTTCCCCTTCTTCAAATACGCAATATAAGGATATCATCATATATAAAATGTGTTTATAATTTCATTTATGTTTTTGGGTTTGTCTTGAATGAATCTAACCAAAAATATAGTCTGATACAATATTTAATTTCGTATCTTAATAGTCATGTAGCATGATTTTCGAGTAGTCGATTACAGCTGGCAACCACGCTACAAAGTATTGTATTTTGTTCTATGTTTTATAGGTTGCATATCTGTGTATGCAATTATTAAAATTATTTATATCCAAACTGGTTGCCTGTCAAATATATATTTATAAAGTTCTTCTCTGCTATTGATCTCAGTATCATATACTTTTGATTTTAGATATTTTAGAAAGTGCATAGAGCAGAATGGAGGTCATTTTGAGCAATTTTTCTAGGCTAAACTTGCTTCGTTGAGACATTGCTGCTAGAATTTCTTGTTTTTTTTTTCATGTCAATTATTAAAATTAATAAAAATCTTTCCGTTTTTTTGAACTATAAATTCATTTCTCGTATTTTACTCTTGTTTTTCTGAATGTGGAAGTGCATAGTTTCCAAATACCTATCCTCATACAGGGTGTTCGGAATATTCGGAACTTATTGAATGAGTTTGAGAAGTACGGCCCTGTAATCACATTTTCTACTGTATTCGTAAACATTCAAACTCAATTGAATTTCTAGGATGCTTCTCTAGATGCATTAAATAGATTTAATTTAAAGCTAAAGAATAAAAAAAACTTCTCTGATACCATTAATGCCCCCCAAAACGTGCATAAATTATAACTTTGAAGGTAAATTTTTGGTAGTAATATTGTCTGCGGAAAAATAAAAAGGTACATCTACAGTTGAAGTTTTCCCAATGGAACACCCTGTATCAAAATGAAAAAAATTCTAGGCGGGTTAAATCAGGTGACCTAGGTAGCCATTCCAACATTGGGCCTCTACCTATCCACCGAACAGGAAATGATTCGTTTAAAAACTGTTTTATATCGATAATGTAAAAGTGCCCCAGTTATCTTCATGTAGCCTATTCACGTACTGCAATATTGGGTATGTGTTCAAGGCGAAGAGTTTGCTTCAGTGGATGTGACCTCTTCGATTAGAAATTTTCATTTGATTAATATCCAAATTGTACATATTGTTAATATAGTTTTTCTACGACCACTATCGAAAGTCATCTTTTGTGCCCTGAAAAGCAACTGCAAAGTTGATGTTTTTCGCGAGCTGTCATAATTTGACATTATTGGCGCTCTTAAGCAGAATAGTTATTTGTATACTAAGGCCGCAAAATGCTTTTTCGAGTTCCGAGAGAGAGATTATCGCCGAGGCCGCTCCGGCCGAGGCAAGATAATCTCGAGGTCGCGAAAACATTTCGCGGCCATAGTATACACAATATTTTTCGTGCAACCGTGAAAATTACATAATTTCAATAAACATTATGTCTCTTTAGAAAAGACAGTTAGTTTTTGGTTCGAAATACATTGTTATTGTCATATTTCAGAAATGTCAAATGCTGTAGTGGCGTTCAGTTTGCCGGCAGTCACTATGGGAACGGCCGTAAAAATTCAGTTTGCCGGCAGTCACTATGGGAACGGCCGTAAAAATTTTTGTCGGCCGTCACTCTGGGTAACGGCCGCAAAATATCATTTGGCGGCCTCTGTTGTGGCTGCAAAATGCTTGTTTTGCGTCCGGTTGCACGAAAAGTAACTTTGGCACACGCCTCATTTTATTTATAGATAAAAGAGAGCTAGTAGTTATATTAATATAAACTGTAGAATAAAATATTTTAGTTTTCTTAGATTTTATAATATGTTAAAGCATCCAAGAGGATTTTCCGTAATAATTTAATAAGAAATAGGGAAATCTAAAAAATATCTGACATTAATGTAATAAGTGTTGCCTACGTACAAAGGTACACGAAACTTCAATCTGGAAACTGCTAAGTACAAATTAATTTTATTTTGGTGTGATCGTAGAAAAAATCTTGTGTGTACTTGAGCAAAAAGTCCTTTAGTAGTCTCGACTTTCTGTTTCGACTGTCAAAGTACTACTTCCTGCTCTTGATACACAAATAGCTATTTCTTTGCTGGCGAATCAATTATTATCAATTGAACAAATTGAAACTAATCAATAGATATGGCAGAATAATAATCATTTCAACACTTTATAAGGTTTTGAAAAATATTTTCCAAAGACAGCGACAATTTAACTAAGAAACAACTACTTCCCGGGCCGGCCATAGGCCCCGACGAATACTGAATTACACTTCAAAGGCAAACGGGGTTGGCATATCTACAAGATATTTAACACCAACCATTCTGGTTTGCAATTAGGAAGGACAATATAACTTGTAGACCGGTTTCGGCGTATTTGTGCCCCATCAATACAAGGTATATGCTCTCCGTCCGCGAGCTAAAAGCCTAATAACGGACTGAAGAATACATCAGAATCACAATCAATACATGTCTTCCAGTAACGGCGACACTACTCACATCCAACCGTAAACCAAAATTCGAAAAATCTGACAACAACACACGTGGTCTCGAAACAATAAAGTATAATTACAGTTTTCTGTAATATTGTCGAACTCACAGGAAACTGTAAATAGCTATTTGTATTACTAGGGAGGAAAGTGCCACTTTTCCTCCCGCAGGATGTAGTTTACCCGACGCGAAGCGGAGGGCAGTAAACATCCAAGGGAGAAAAAGGCACTTTACTCCCATGTGATACAAATGATTTTTCCTCCTACCTACCTTTTTTTAACAACTTTGGATATTTAATATCGACATTGTCCTTCATTTGTATCATTGTGCGTAGCATTGAATATTTAGACCAAAGTGTTGAAGCTTTTAAGGGGGTTCTATCGGCAGCGATTTGACAAAATATCGAAGTATTTTTGGCAAAGAATTTTGAGGTAATGGATGTATTGAAAATTATGGAAAAAAATATCATGTAGATTAATGTTGAACTTAGAGTTCTCATCGAATAAAAACTTTGAAATGCTAACCAAATTTTGTTGAAAAATATACGAATCATGAGGTAATTACACATATTAAGCAAAGTTTGAGTCTACTACTTATTAGAAATATGTATGAAAGCTCCGCAACATGTAGGTAGCCAAGCGGTCCAAGCGGATTTTGGTTCACGTACTACTCTATAAGCTTCGTCAGTACTGAACTGGGAGACCGCCGAGATTGGCGAGCGTTGTATCAACAATGGAACGGCACGCGACTACCGAAGCAGAGAGACAATGTCAGTCATAGAAGGATAGAAAAGCGAGAGATGGATTTTTATCCGATATTTTAGTGGTAGCAACCGAATTTCAATAAGGAATTGTACGGTCATAAGTAATTTGAGGATTCTGAGATTTTTATATAGTATTCATAAATCTTCAAATTAGACTTCTTATCAATTAGTTTTTTCATTTAATCCATATTTAATTCTTTACAAGGGCTCAAACTTTGCTTAATATGTGTAATTACCTCATGATTCGTATTTTTTTCAACAAAATTTGGTTAGCATTTCAAAGTTTTTATTCGATGAGAGCTCTAAGTTCAACATTAATCTACATGATATATTTTTTTTTATTTTCAATACATCCATTACCTCAAAATTCTTTGCCAAAAATACTTCGATATTTTGTCAAATCGCTGCCGATAGATTCCCCTTAATCGAAAAATAGTTCCGCAAATCAGTACACGTTACGCACTCCGTCACGGCAAATCCGCCTTGGAATCCGTAAATTTCGCGAATTTGGTATGACGAATTCGACAAGGTAAATGAATGTAGCAAGAAAATAAAAAAACCATCTAATAGTATATGTTTTCACGAATAATTTGCATTTTTAAAATTTGAAAAAGCTGTGGTAGGAGCCGAGAAAATTTTTTTAGAAAAATCCATCTTTCGGTCGATTTTTGACTTTGAATTGCCGATAACTTGAAAACAAAGCATTTTTCAAAAAATATCAAGAGTCAAAAAGTGTTTATTTTTATCCATTTTACCTTGAGAAATGATTAGAAAGGTTTTTTTTATTTTCCGTAATTTTGCTGTTTGTGTTTATGGTTAATAACAAATGACTAACCATCGGGACAAAAAAGTGTTATTAAGGTTTTTTGTTTCTAATAATATAATTTATCGATCCCAATTGGTTTTTTCCTTGCGTTTTGTAGTGGTCGGTCAACTCATTTTTTCGTGCATCTTTTTAGGGGTGCACCGCTCGCCTAAAAGTAACCAAGCTCAATTATGTTCTTCATGTTGATGGTGTTTTGATGTGCATGAGAGTATGTACGTGAATATTTTAATATGAAATAAAAGTGCATCGTTGCAAAAAGGAAGCAGAATCGTAAAAAAGTCAAATGCAGAATCGATAAGAAATTTTCACCCAAAACCCATCATCGGTAGCTTGAGCATAAATTTTTAATACTTCCTTCGTCTTTGATAAAAGCTTCGGAAGTTTTGGTATATTCGTAGAGCAGGGGCTCGAACCATGTTTAAAAACTTGACGGTAGAGCTAAGAGGGAAATTTCGCATAGTATTGTTGGTTTACACTAATTTTACAGTGCCTTTCTTTAGATAGCATCTCACGAAATATTGACAAAAATATTTCTGCGCATTTTTCTTACAATTGTCAGAAAAGCTACAGTTTGTTCCGTCAAAAATAAATACAAAACATACAAAATCTTATTACAATCTTAACCATTTTGACAACTTATTTGGTTATTTTCCTTATTATTCCTCTCGTTTTATGAAACATAGTAAGCCCGTAATATAAAGTGATATAAAATATCCGTTTATCGCATCTTACACTGTAGGTACACCGAACGTTTTCATATTCTCTCTCTCTCACTTTCTCATTCACTAACGTTTCCCATCACATTAGTTTCAGCTCGTGTTTCACTTTATTAATTCCGCCATTCTCGTTTGCCATTATTGGGTTCATAACGCTTGACTCTCAATACAGGGACGGTCTTACCAACGTTTTGACTGCATTTGCATAACACCAACAATAGAAATTTATCGATTTAGGATGGAATCAAATTTTGAAAAGATTGACCAAGCGAAGTTTTGTGAGATTTCACCTCTTTTACTGTTTGATTCTTATATTTTCTGGAATAGTGACGAAAAAAATGGCATATGGTCTGTTCAAACTACTTCCTCAAATCAGTTTTGTAGTTATTTACTTAATTAATAGACGTCAAAGATAATAGTTTGATACTTTCACACTTAATGAGGCTGCAGGATATAACCTTTTGTCCTACTAGTGATGCCCCTTCTTACCAAAAGCCAGAATGGTTGATCCAATCTGGCAGATATACCAACATCGTTTAACTTAACAGTGTAATTCAATGTCTGTCGGGGCACATAGCCCGAGTAGTAGTAGTTGCTTTTAAGTGAACGGTTTCTACTCCTATATTATAAGTTGTTAATTAAATTCCAATTCTCATTTTCATAATGATACTCATTATAACACTGGTTTTCATTATAAAACTGGAAAATTTACCAATAGAAATCTAG
The DNA here is from genome assembly GCA_910591675.1 of Galerucella calmariensis. Lineage (NCBI taxonomy): Eukaryota > Metazoa > Arthropoda > Insecta > Coleoptera > Chrysomelidae > Galerucella > Galerucella calmariensis. The sequence continues at coordinate 10,744 of CAJUYG010006330.1, forward strand.
ATTTTCAAATACCCAAGTAGGTAGACCCAATATTTTCTGTAGAATGTTTGACAGTTTCTAAGAGATTCATGTGTTTTAAGACAGTTTAAATATTTTGCGGTAGTTTTTGAAAGAAATGTCGAGCACCAAACCGAAAATACTTAATGACCAAAGTAAATACCTACATATTCAAACTTATTAATTTTTGCTTACAATATTTTATTACTAATTTTGTATGAGAGTAAGATACTATGCTATTATGCTATTAACCATCATTACATGATCGTTGCATAATATACTAATCTAATACTTCTTTAAAAATGCAGAAAATCAATACAGAATATTTAGGATTCTATGAGTACCTTAATATAGCTTGACTGCTATTTTCTGGTCGTCATTTTTCAATATAAAACATACAATAAGATGGAAGCCAAATGGAATAAATTCAAATTATGAATTGACATTTTCCAAATTTTTCAAATAGGAAGTATGGGCTTGTGCTATATATTGTTTGAAAATTCTCTTCGTTCTCTATTAAAACATGTTTCCAAATTTATTGCAAAAACTAACACAAAAAAAGAGTACCAAATTTATCAAAGTTTTATCCTGGTCCAAAAAACCTCCAAGTTTCGATACCGTTAAAGTGGAATTTGAGCAGTAACTCAATAAACTGTTGAGATTTTTCATTAAGGTGAGGGGAAAATTTTTTGGGCGAAAAATTTAGTAGGGAATTTCACGCCCCCGAACTATGTATATGTCCAAAAGATTGATAAAAAATTTTGAATCGCGGAAAATGTTTTCTACTTTGACAGGTAAGGCTCTAACATTACCCCGCTCTCCCAAATTTGTATTTCGAGAACAGGTGTCGCTATGATATCCCCTCCCAAGTATGGTACCAAATTGATCGTGGAATATCGTGAAAAAATTAACCTAACCTCAAAATTTAGCGCCAGATGTGTCGAATTTGATTTATTTTTCAGAAAAGGGGGAACAGTAGAGTCGAACCTGAGTGTTTTCATGTACTTAACGAAAATTTCCCATTTTTTGACCTTTTTCGTGATCCGTATATGTTTTATAAGGTCTTGATGAGTTTTTCGCAAGGGATCTGGGTATTTTTGTGAATTTCCTTTTCAGTCTCGAAAATCTAAATACTCAAACATCACCATGTATTTTCAAGGTATATTTTTACAAAATCTCATAGAATGGAACAAAAAACACATAAGTGATTGGATATTATAGGAAATATTTGGTACTCCAGTTTCAGTTTCAGGCTTCATCCGATACATTAGCCTGAATTGAGATAATGAACAATATTTGACGTTAAATTCAAATCGCATGCCGCGGATGCCGAGTGGCCAAGTTACTCTCTGTTTATGTATCTGATCTCTCACCCTCAATGATTTCCATTTGGAAATTTCAATGCAGCCATAGTCATATTTAGTGAATTTATATCTTTCACTCGTTTGGAATTTGAAAGATTTCCCCTCCTTATCGTCTCGAATAGATTGTAATAATACAAAATCCTTGAGTTACATTAGGGAATTAAAGTTGCTGCTTTCCATTGGAAAGGGATCTAGAAGTAGAAGTTTTTGTGAACATATTTCGTTAGCT
>CAJUYG010006331.1:0-12331 GCA_910591675.1 Galerucella calmariensis
GCATTGTTTTTTCATTATAAAATCAATTTATTACCTTTTATTTATTAGTCACAGCCTTGACTCTTACCAAAAATTTGAAAAAAAATTCTGATTAAACATTTATATTTTTTTCTGCGATTCAGAGAGTACTTCTTCCGCCGTGCAGCAGAGTCGCGCGGATGCGGAACACACACTTAGCTTACCGAGTTTTTTCCGGACCAACCATTGCTCGGACGAAAAAAACGCAAGTGACCTTTTTTATTGCAAAACACTTCCCCTACACGGTGGTATTTTTTATTTTCCTCTACCTTTCTTCCAGCGGAAATATCAATGAATTCAGAAAAAAAAAGTTTTTCAATTTTGTTCCAATATAGGAAACTGATAGACTGGTAAACATTTTTTTATATTAATCTACATACTTTAGGGTACTTATGGAAAAAAAATCAGCTGTGTTGCTAATTAGGTACTTGTACTTTTGGTCTAAAATTACCCCTACCGACTGACCTATTAAAAGCGATTGAGGTTTTGCTTGCTCTAGCTTCAATCGTTGATCGCTATTTGAAAGAAATGGTCACTGAAAATCATCGAGTAAGTCCGAGGTAGTGAAAAAATGAAATGTCTACGAGTCACACCCACCTATTAATATTAAATATCCTATCTACAACTAGATCTTTATGTTACATACACATATTAAAGTTACATGTAATCTAACTCAGATACAAATTGAGACATAATATATTATTCAATAATATTGGATTCCAGTTATAATTTTTTTTGACATAGTTAAATTTACTTTCTGTCTTTTCTGTTCTTTTTAAATAAAACCACGAACTAATAGGTTCCTATCGTTTGCATCAACATGTAGCGTTCACACTGGTGAGTTGTATAGCATCTTCCAAGCTTTTAAGCAAATCTCTTCTCCTGTCAAGCGCGTCGCCATTTGTACCGATTCACTTTCCTCAATTAATTCACTCAATACTATCTTTACCGACTATCCAATAGTTCAAAACATCTATCAAACTCTCTCAGCAAGTGATATAACAGTTTGTCTTATCTGGCTCCCATCTCACATTGGAATTACTGGCAATGAAAACGCTGACCAACATGCTAAAGAAGCCTCTTCTTCCATCACCACAACAACGTTCCAGCTTCCAGATGACATAAAACTATTATTCAAAAAGTCCGTCAAGGAGTCCTAGCAAAATTTTTGGTACAACAGCAAAACAGCCCTTTCCGATATACAACCATTAATCGGCTGTCTCTCCCTCGATTTCTTAACCAGGAGAGAAGCTGCTGTCATTAGCCGATTGCGGATCAACCATACCAGATACACATATGGTTACTTGATGTCTTCTGGAAACCTTCCCGTCTGCCGTCACTGCAATAGTGCTATAACCGTTAAACATATTCTCACAGACTACCAGGAATATACCATTACATATAAGCGCCTAGACCTAAGACCAAACCTGAGAGAGCTTTTAAACTGCACCGCTGAAATCCCAAAGACATTGAAATTCCTCAAAACAACTAACCTCCACCACAAAATACTAGAATGATATTTTACATATTTTATATTTTAAGATGTGTATTTATGTATGTTTTTTGTATAGTGCCAATGGCCATAGTTGACGAGGCACTTAAATTCTAATTAAAAATAAATAAATAAAACATAAACAAGTTGTGACACGCTTTATAAATTATACAAACGATGTAGATATAAAAAAATAAATATTTTGATTCAGATTAATAAGAAAAAAAAACAAACAAAAGTAAATGCATTGTTTCTTCATTATAAAACCAATTAGATCTTGGAGATCGTGGAGAATTTACGGCCCCCAAAAAATTTTATACAAAATTAACAATTTAAGTTGTATTTTTTTATAACAGTTCACACAATATGGACAAATAGATATATCAACCCTTAACCGTAAATTCATATAATCGTCAACCCTTGTTAATTATCTAATAATTCTAAAGACTTACTGTTATGCATTCACATGCGACACTATCTCGAAAACGTTTAACTTTATTCTGGAAACCTCATTCACAATTTTCTGGTAAACACTGCAAAGGGGTGTGTCGGATTTTCGTGTAGATTTCCCCTTCCCTCAACACCTTCTGTCACAGATTTTGTGTTTACCTTGTTTTTATTTTATTGTCAATATTTTGAAAGTAAATACACCACCTGCACGTTGTTTGTTAAGGGTTACTCTGGAAGAGCCCTTTTCATTTGTTTAGAATTTATTTTGATCCAGGAAGGTTACTTTATACGCAGGGGCGGATTTTGGTGCATTGGTGACAAATGTCATGTTGGTAGTGAGTGAATTTACTAATAATTGAAAATTCAAATTGTGTTTGATGATCTGTATCTGTGGAGTAGGGAGGGGAGTGTAGGCGCACAGCACTTAGGCCACATGTGACCCATTGTACATCCTCCCGAAGAGTTGTCCCCTAGGTCATCATCCATCCTGTCCTTCCCAGGAAGGTGGACAGGTCACTAGGAGACATCTTCTTTATATCGGCAGGTGTAGGCCAAGACTCACCGAACACACACTCTTTGATCGACTATAACTCCGGACACTCGCATAAGACATGCCTGACAGTTTCATCTTCCTGTTCACACATCCTGCTTAGAGGTGTGTCCACTAGCTCCATAGTATGGAGGTATTTCCTTAGTTGACAGTGGCCAGTCAGAATTCCTACTGTTAAACGTAGGTTTTTCCTGATCATCGCCAAATATTTCTTCGGCGCCAGCTTCCCAGGGTCACCCACTATGATCCTGGCAATACTGCATCCTTTGATTCCATCTCAGCTCTTAAGGGATTGAGCATGGGTGTAACGTTTGGCTAGGCTCCGCAATTGTCGAAGTCGTTAGGCCGTAGGTGTCACTGGGTCCTAAAATTTTTAGTTCAGCCGCTTCCCTGCCTAAAGAATCGGCAATGTTCTGTTCTGTTCAAGGCTAATAGGGCTTGTCTACTATCAGTGTAGATTGTTATGATTTTGCCAGAAATTCCTTTTATGGTTAGTTCTTTTGCGACAATTGAGATACCAGCCAGTTCTGTTTGAACCACGCGTTTGATGATTGTCTCAAAATATACCGTCTTAGCTTTTGCCGGCAATCATAAAAATTAATGGTTCAAATGCAATAAATCATATGGCCAATAGCTGCCGTAGAAGAGATCGCCAGTGGCGGGCTATTTAAAATTATTTTAAAAAGGATTAAATTCACAAATATCTACATCCTTTTTATTTTGTATTTAATATGTGGAGACCGTTTCTCAAAACTTTTCTTTTTTAATTGGTGGTATGAAATGTGGTATGAAATGAAATATTGAATATTATTATTAAATACTATTAAGTAAAATTGCTTTCATCTTCTAGCTTTCTTCTTAGATTGTCCAAAGTAGGAACAATCTGGCTTCTATAGAGACGATGAGATTGAATATTTCCCTCATGTGTAAAAAATCCTATGAGAAGAGTGCAATTATCGATTGATTACAGCGGTAACTGCACTGTAAAAACCGAAAGAGCACTGCATTGTTTACGTATCCACGGTAATCCCATTGTGAATCCATGATAATTAACAATAAAATCAGTTTGACAAGTAAAGTCAAAAATATTTTTAAAAATGTCTCGTTTCGGATGTGATTCATTGGGAATTATAGAAAATAAAGTGATGGAAAGCGAACTAAAGAGCACCAAACACAACAGACAATACGTGTGGCGACAGTTTATTAGCTTTTGTGTTGAAACAAAATATTCATTGGATGAAACAACACAAATCAAATAGTTATAGTTCTTTTTATTTTGTTTGTACCTAACAGCATGTTGTAAAATGGATATTTTATATAAAAAAAAAGAAATAGGAATTTAATATTTAAACCAATATTTGTATTCGGGAAATATTTCCCCAAATTACACTCGTGCATCAAAATAATCAGATAATTTTGCGTTCGAACGTGTTGTCTTGGAAAAACTACATTCGGTCATTTTCATATTTTGTTAAAAGACCCCTCCACCTTCGGTGTCGGGCTCTTTCTCCAAAATATGAAAATGAACTCATGCAGTTTTTAGACAACACGCTGTCATGCAAAATTACATTTTCATTACATTATAACTACACTTAAATTAAATTATCACTGCCTAATCAAACCAGTTCATGGGAACGAATTAATTATGAACTGGCAATTGATAAACGTCATATTATTTGCAATTATTTGGAAGTTATCAGGTTCTCTCAGCAAAAACGTGTTGGAATATATCAGTTTCACTACTTTTGCAAGTATTAGTGGGTGCTCGAAATAGAAAAGGAGACCTCGGAATTACAGCTGTAACATTTTTGGCGCATGCGATTTCATGGTTTTTACCATAGACATTATATTATATTTCTCTATGGTTTTCACTAAAAATATAATAGTTGCTTTTTTTCTACCACCAATCTAAGCTAACCTAAGTTAAACTTAGCTAAGCTACCGTTCGTTTTGCCAATGAAGTTAGATTTACTAAGATCAACTGACCTCCCCCCTTGCCTCCGCCAAGTATGCCGGATTTTTAACTTAGCAAAATTTCTTAGCTAAGTTTAATCGCGAATGTAAGAAAAGTCACTCATTTTTGACATCTGATGAAGATTCTAACCTTAAAAAACATATTTGGAGCTCTTTTAATAGAATCTGTTTTGAATAAAGGTTTACCTTCTTCGAGACCTGTTGTGTTGTTCCAAATGTGGATCCAGTAAATCTATTTTCTGAGCTACTAGTTTCCTGATTTTACTGGTGATTTCTATTTTAATTAACCTTAGAAGTTGAAAGTTCTGATTCAATAAATTTTTGATTTATTAATTTGTTTTGATTTATTTACCTTTCCATCTTTGTTTGTATGCAAATGCGCTTGCGCCGATATTGTCGACTTAACAGCGTTTGAAATGTGCGTTCGAACTACAATTCAGCTCAGCTAAGAATTCTATAGTTAGCTAAGCTAAGCCGATGGTTAGAAAAAAAGGAACTATTGTAATTATAATTTATAGTTGAAAGTAGACCAACTTCTTAATGCAATAGTGTAATTGAAATTCCATAAAGTGGTTGCATGAACATCATATAGGAAACTATAGTAATTAACTTTTTCTAATGTAAATGTAGTTATAATATAATAATAATGTAATGATAATGTACGTTGGATGAATCCGCCTTTTTCCGATAATCACTACGTTTTTTTCTTCCACTTAATTTTTCACTGTTTATAATATATTTTATAGAGCATATTGGTGTTTTTGTAAATAAGCAGGTCTATCAAAATATCACAATAATGAACCGTTTAAATATATTAAAAACGTTAACCCTAATCTATGACTTGAATTTGATATTGAAAAGTCCATCTCTGTTTTATCTATGCTGATATTGACGCATTCTGGACCACGGTGTCTGGAGAAAGAGCGCTTGCGTTACGCTGCTTTAAATGTTAAATCTGGCGACTCACACAGCTTTCCATATCCATTCATAAATTTAATTAACGGATAGGGTAATTATTCTGACGACCTATTGAACTAATTTTATTAAATTGATTCGTTTTTGGTTTATTAAATATAGGTTTTTGGAAGCACTAAAGTGATCCCCATCTACAGTTAAAGTTAGGCCCTCTCCCAATGAAACACCCATAAATATTGAACCTTTAAAAATTTTAGAAAGATTTTCAAAATCTCAAAAAACAAGGTTAGATTTTGATTTATAGTGAATTTTTGTTACGTTGCCATTGAGAGTTTATGTTTTAATTTCAATTAAATATAATATTTTGACTTTATTTAAGTTTGAAAAATTATTGTACTTTGTTGTCGAATGTTATTTTATTAAAAAAAATATTGTTTTTTTTTATTTTTCAACTTTTTTTTCGAATGGCCCCTCCCCTACAAGCTTCCTAGATCCGCCCTTGTTTGAATGTGTTGTTATAAAAAATCTACTCACCCCCACATTATATTAAATCACTAGACACAGCAGTTTACTGGTGTATGGTTAGAAATAAAATTGTTTTTTTTTATAAATTTTTTTTAATCGAAATCTAAAATATCCATATTTATAATAACCTTTTCGATGGCCTCCTCGAGCTTTATTTGTTATTTCCTCAATTTTTAGGAAATATTGTGATATCGTTACAGAAATTGATGTTTACTAAGATGCAAACAGATATACAGTGCTATTCAAAAGTCCCCTCCCCCCTCTCGTATCTTTTGAACGGCTACACTTACATTAATAAAATTTGAACGGGGAAAATAAAGTGTTGTAAACTGCTCTACGAATGGTAATTATTCAATTTATCCGTCAAAATTAGTTTAAACCCAAACAAAATTAATATGGCTATGTAGCCAATGTCAATGCCTTTCAAACGAGATATCACTTACCATAAGATCCTATTTAAAATTATTGGCCAGAGTGGCACTGTGACGTCATCTATTACTATTACGTCACCTGTTACCATTCGTAGAGAAGTTTACAACACTTTATTTTCACCCTCCAAATGTTATTGATGTAAGTGTAGCCGTTCAAAAGATACGAGGGGGGGAGGGGCTTTTGAATAGCACTGTATACAATAGTATATTGAGTACCAAAACGTTACTTTAGTCACGAGTTTTCTGAAACGAAAGACTAAAGATGTTTTTGACACGAGGTGTTTACTATATTTTTTCTACGCCCGCATATATTCACAAGATGACAGACAATATGACTGACGTGTCATTGAAAAATCAAATGACACAAAACTAGAAAATTATCACGGAATATTAAATATGAATTACAGAAGATCCACTTGATGTGATGTTTAAGCATCAAAAGATAAACTAGATGTGACTTTTTGTACTTTAAACGCTAGTGTTCAATGTGACAATTTGCGAATGTCTAGAAATTTCCTCATATGAGTTACTATAGTCAACTATAATTTTTTCGGCTTATGAAGCGAAGCCCACACCGGCTACAAGGACACACCCTAATAAGACATCACTTTAAAACAGTGGGAACAATAACTAATGTAAAATTCTTGAAAATACAAAAGAAAAAAAACTTGAGGATGATTTGAATGATTCCGAAACAGATCTAAATGGACTTTGATAGGAAAATCTCTTGTGACACTTTTGTAAAAAGAAAATTTTCAATGATTTTTAAAATATTTATCGAAAATACCATAAATTATTTTAATAAATTTCACATTTTTATCATTTAATTCTATTTACAAAGAAAATGCAGCAATTATCTTAAAATTACAATAATACAAATAAAAATTTATCAAATATATAAATATATCATAAAGAAATTTGAAGGCTGTAAATAAATTATCACTTTTAACATTTTATCTGTGTTGAACATACTCTCATAAATATTGTACTTAAAATATTGTTAAAACAAATATATCTTTACAATAGTAGATTAATAATAATTTCTAATTCATTGCAAAAAAAACGAGGGGCATTTTAAAGTTTTATATAAGCTGCTACACAAACATATAGACGAGGGGACGCAATGGTATAAATTATGGAGCCCCTTAAGTATCTCCTCGACAGCTTAATACTTTTAAATGAATTTGCTCATACTATTCTAAGAAGATATTAGGAATTCAAAAATGCTATCAAATTTAATGTACCATTTCCGGTTAAACCGGAGATACATATCAAATTTCTCATTTCAAATAGAACTCCCTGTATATTTTTACATTTTTGAATTCCTTGTGAAATTCTGCATACAGTAAAACCTTCTATTCATATTTTTTACGGAATAATTGAGGCTTTAATCAATGATGTCAAACTTTAATTGTCAAATAAATTAATTATTACACCGGTCAACAAAAAAAATATTTTTTCTTGGGTTTCTGTTCTCATGCTTGGATTCTGATTCTAGACATTGAAAAACACTTAAATATTCATATGTTGTTCGTAAAGTTTGCTTTGAACTGATTTACAACGATAAGTATAACTTAATTTAATTTAATACGAAGAATATTCACTTTTAGACATTGATTTCTTGTTATTTTACATCTATATGTTATTGTTTATAACAAATCTTCAATAAAAAAGACTTTTGTATCCGAAAAAATGTTTTCTAATTATAATTTACAGTGGAAGTGTGGAAAAAATATAAAAATCAGTAATTTTTGCCGAAAAATTGAAAAATCGCTCTAGTTTCTACAAAATCAAACTTTCTATTTTGTAGACCCGCGGATTGATGCTACGTATACTTTGGCATGTCTATCTAAAGCCGTAAAGGGAATGCAGTCGAAAACATTCGATATTGCCACGTTTAACTATGAAAAAGCTAAAGTGCTAAGTATGTAGAAATAATAATAATAAGAAAAGAGACTTTTTATTATTAACAATATGATTAAACGTTAGTTCTTTAATGTGCTTGTTTTTTTGGATTTTTTCTATTAACATTATTTTTTCAATCTATGTATATTAATAGATGAGCACCTTTCCAAATTTGTTATGGGCTTCTTCAAGCTCTGGCAGCGTTGTACGAAAACCAGAATTACCACACCCTCCGAATTACATAATTGGTGATTTTTATCGAAAGGCCTGACCAGCTGACTTCTTATTGGCAAGCGCGTGCGTGTGTTCTTCCCTCTCACTTCCTCAATTGACTGATATTGATTTATTCAGTGACTTTTGTATTTTCAGTTTTACTTGGTAAAATAATTGTCGTACGCCATTTGTACGTTTATGACAGATACCACCATGTTTCCTCGCCTCTTACCGATGCCCCGTAGCTTCAGATAAGCTTGCCAAACTATATAGAACCTTTCACGATTCCAACAGGATCTCACTCGTACTTCGCGATCATGTATCCCTTTCCTGTCTTTATTCTATGGGGGACATCAGTGATGTCACTCTGTCTATTAGGCAATCCAGATCACGTGACCTAATATGGCCGTGCAGGGCAAACAATTTAGACAGATAGGTTAGTTTTGTATTGTCTATTCAGTCATAAACAGTGCTCAAGACTTTTTAGTCGAATTTATTAGTATATTTTGCTTCAATTTAGTATATTTTATTAGTGTTTAGTATATTGTTCATTTGATTAGTATTTTTTATTTAGAATATATCACTTTTCTTAGTTTTTATAAATATGGTTTTTGAACAAAACTGAACAAAATGCCTGCTACATACAGCCTGATATTTGATTTTTGATTCTGTTAAATCATCTCTATTGATTGCTGCCAACCACATTTCTCTACGCTTCTTACTTAATTCATTCTTGTGCACCAGAAATGTGTTCTTTAAAACAGCTGGGACCTTAAAAAAGCTTACTTGGTCACGGTTTGAACGGCTCCCACAACCGACTACCATACAAGTTGTTGGCATTTTGAAGTAGGTGTTTCACTCCTGAAATCCGTAAGCATAAAAGTTAAATACTGCAGATAATATCTTCCAATTCCAGCAAGTGGAATTTTAATGCCAGCAATTTCATAAAAGTTTCACTTTCATTATAATATTGTATATGTTTTAGTCAGTGTGTACTTACCCGTAAATATTAAATAATAATTCTTGATAGTCTAAAAACCACTAACAAAAAAATTATGTTCTTATATAGGTACACAACCAAAAGTTGGTCCTAAATTGATATACCCCAGCTTAAGCGTTTTATAAAACTGAACTTTTTATTGTATATTATTAGTATATAGACACCAAAGCAGAATAAAAGCACCTTTCTCCAAAATAAACACTTATGTATACCAAAATCCACGGTCTACAATGTATTAAATCACATTTGTTTGCCCTGTGTCGCCATATTGAATTTTATTTGACAGATCACTGGAGTGCATAATAAGGGGTTTCTCTGTTGGCTGTGTTGTCTCTTTAACTTGCTGTTGTGTATGAGTGCTTTCGCTGCCTCATTTTAAAATCCGTCTCACCCGCCTTGGTGAAACATATCTTCCTTCCAGATCCTTCGCCTTCTTTAGAGCTGACCACTCAGGAATCGTTCAGCTTCCTGTAACAGAAGTGCGGGGCCTCCGCATTGGGGCTCTGCTCTTCGCAGTGTTCTTTCATGTCCACCCCGTTTTTATTGAGTTTTTTGGTTTTTTTAAATTCTTCTGGAATTCCAGCGAGTACGTATGTGCCCGCCTTAACGTTCTCACAGGTATCCGTCCTTAAATTGGTCGCTGTCAGAAGGATTATGTCCTTTAAGGATTAAGCTTATATTTGACCAACCGGGTTTGGGCCTGGGTTTTCTTGTTTTTTTCTTAGATTTCTATTTCTTATTTTCTGATATTTTTATACATAGTTACACTTTGATCAACCGGGTTTGGGCCTGGGTTTTCTTTTTTTTTTTTTAGATTTCTATTTCTTATTTTCTGATATTTTTATACAAAATAATACAGGTAGGAGGATTAGTAGAGGTACCTAGCGTCGAATTTAAGGGTCTACAAGCAGGTACATAAAGTGAGAAAAATATTAAGTGAAATTTTAGCGTCGAATTCATGCACGCCCTTTTTTTTTGTTAGTTCACTTCCAATACCTACCTATCTCGTAAACCTTTAATTTTATCGAGAAGTCACATGAGGATTTTTTTCTTTAAAATTGCATCTATCATGAGATTAGTCCGAACCTGAGTTCACAAGTATAGTGTAGACTTGTTTTAGAAACCAAAAAAATGTGTACAATTATTGTGTTTTTAAACGGCTAAAATTTTACCAGCCATTTAATTATCATAAAGAAAAAAATTTGATACGAAATACCATAATTATTTTTAATCCTTTATCATTTCCCAAATTACGAAGCTCTGGGTCACTTTGTATATCTCGAGATGAAAAATAATAACTATTAAAAAAAGGTACTCACTTCAAAAACAAAATATTAGTAAACAAGTCCGTTATTCACATTTAAAAAAAAGATTATCACGTTTACTAAATAATATCTCAACTTAATGTACACAAAACATGTTTTTATCGAACGGCCAATGATGATTACTATATTTTTACTTGTATGTTGTTTTCAATGGAACCGTATAGGTTATTAACGATCTATTACCATATTTTAATAAAAAAACCTAAAAGCAATTGATTCCTTTTGCAGTATATAAAAGAGGGGTTAATCTAAATGGGGTATCTTCTGTTTTTATTTCACCCATAGACGTACGAAGAAGAATTTTTATACGGGTTCAAGAGTGGCAAAAGTAAATAGAATAAACAAAATAAAAAATAAAAAAATATGAGAAAAGAGCAGGTAGTTCAACCAGTATTAAAATTCATACAACAACAACTCAGTTGGTAAAAACAAAGAAAGAAATGAAGAGGAATGCAATGCACAAGTAATATCTTCGTTTCAAATTTTCTAATGCGTCAGCTATTGTGTTATTATGACCATATAAATTTTCAATTTCTGCGCGTACTTTTGCCGTGATAGAATTAATATTTGTTTTTGAATCAAAATACACTTTTTCTATCAAAAAGCTATCACATGGTGTTAAGTCGGGATTATTTGGCGACCATTTAATGGTACCCTTATTGCCAAACGACACAAGAAATTGATTACTTAATTGCTCTTATCTGCTACGAAATTATGTGGCGGTGCTCTATCGTGTTTTCACATAAATTGAGAATATATCTGCAGTATAATCAATTTTAGTATAAGCACTGACAGCTAATAATAAATTAATAATTATTTCATTTTAAAATGTCGCTTACATAGCCAACTATAGTTACCCATTTGTAGTACCATACGTAATTATAGAAGAAAACTTATGCTTCACAATGTTATATATTTGTAATCAGACTAACTATAAATAAATACAGGGTGTCCCATTTGAAATATTGAATATGTATTTTATTGTGTACAGTTATTGTTTTATAGTTGTCGAATAGTAAATAGACATGTAAAGTCATGATTAAAAGCTAGGTAGAGAACTGTCACGTAAAAAGGATAGTTAACCTAGGGTAGTACGTATATATGCTGATGAGATAGATAAATGAGGCGACACACATTTCAATGTAGTTCATTTAGTCCAGTAACGGTAGTCCAGAACAAGGCCGAACCTTGAAAATAGGTCGGGCCGATGCCATTTTTTTTTAATTTGCAGGTATTGATGGCTACATTCACCTCTCAAAATCTCATATATGGAGAAATGCCCGCAAGGCCCGGAAAATGGCCCTCGGAGCCCAAAAACGTTTTTGGCCGATATCTTCCAAAATATGGCACTTAGAGATTTGCGGTTTCGATAGAAATGACGAGCAGTTCAATACCTACAAAAATGGTCCCATGGTTTTTTTCGCTAACCCAATATTTATTGCAAAAAAGGGGTCGCGAAAATTATCATGCTTGGAAAATAAAAATTCGGCATTTTCTCAGCCAATGTGTGAGCCAAGGGGACTGGATATACAC
>CAJUYG010006332.1:0-12326 GCA_910591675.1 Galerucella calmariensis
AGCTATAGTTACCGGACCTGCAATATCGCTATGAATCAACTCACCTATGTGTGCAGTTTTTGTATTACATATGTTCAAACTTTTTCTTGTGCTTTTACCTTCTATACAGTTTTTACATATATCATTACTAAATGGCAATCCTAACTGTTTTAGACTATAACTATTTAAATGACCTAACCGTCTATGCCATAGATTATCATCAATTTCTGACACACAGTTTTTATTTGAAACAGTACTTGTATTTGCTTGAACATCTATATTTTTAAAATCTATGAATAAGTAAAATAAATTGTTAATTGCATTACAATAAAATGTAGATTGATTCTTAATTATTATTTTAGCACTTATCTTTACAGATTTATCATTTTCAAATATTATTGTAACGTTTATTCTAATTTATATTCACAATTAATTTATATTTACAGATTTATATTCAAATACAGTCCTTATTTAATAATTTATATAATACAGGGTGTCTCATTATATTCTGACTGTTTTTAAGAGCTTATATCTTCGAAACGGTTCTGGATAATAAGATGCGGTTTCCACAGTTAGGTTTAAAATTACCGTGAGTTTTGTTGTGACACATTTATATAAATGGCGTACTTCCGGTTTACCCGCTAGATAGTTGGCTTATTTTCAGAATACACTAGATGTAATTTTTTAAATGGGTCACCCTGTATATTTAGCAATTTATTGAAAGACGCATATTTTCACTTTATAACGGTACTTTGAAGTTTGAAATCGGTGCACAGAAAGCGAAGTTAGATAACTTTAACTAGGATACTGTATTGATTTAGATATAAAGTTGGAACTTTATTAGCTAAAGTGAACTGTAAAAAACAAATAGAAACATGGTTAAGGTCACTCTAAAACAAATGTTCGATGTGTCTTGCTTCTTGGTCTATAAATTTGTGGAATCGAAGCAAGTTGTCAAATGCTGCAGTCAGCATTTCAAGAGGAATACTTTCCATTACCTGCTGTATGTTATTTTTTAATTCCTCAATAGTAGCAGGCATCGGGTTGTAGACTCTATCTTTCACAAATCCCCATACAAAAAAATCTGGAACAGTCAGGTCTGGGGAATTTGGAGGCCATTCTATTGGACCTGTCCTACCAATCCAATTATTTCCAAATTGTTGGTTAACAGATTCTCTTGCTATGTTGGAATAATGGGGTGGAGCCCCGTCTTGTTGAAAGCAAACATTTTGGTTCAAAATACCATCTTGTTCTAACTGATTCTAACACAATGTGACGTTCTGTCAATGATTGCAATATTTTTGTGATGTGACATATTAACGCCTCCTTGATTATTATTTATTAATAAGATATCTGAAACATTACAGTATCCCAGTTAAAGTTATCTAACTTCGCTTTCTGTGCACTGATTTCAAACTTTGAGGTACCGATAAAAAGTAAAAATATGCGTCTTTCAAGAAATTGCTTAATATACAGGGTGTCCCGTTTAAAAAATTACATCTACTTTATTCTGAAAATACGCCACATTTCTAGCGGGTAAACCGGAAGTACGCCATTTATATAAATGTGTCACAACAAAACTCACGGTAATTTTAAACCTAACTGTGAGAACCGCATCTTATTATCTAGAACCGTTTCGAAGATATAAGCTGTTGGAAACAGTCAGAATATAATGAGACACCCAGTACACTAAACACACACTAACTATAATTTATATGAGAGTCACTTAATAAACACATTATCGAGGCGCGATTGCTTTCTTTCAGTATCAACACTAACTGACTAACTAACTCCGCTGCGATGCTCGTCGCCTATTTATACTCGCACGTTCTAGTTCTAGAACCCTCTCGAAGTTCTGGTGGATGCGCTGGGTTTTTCTAGATGTACCTGCACTTCGGTGTCTCGGAAGATTACTTCTACCATGTTACGGATTATTCGCCAATCTAAATGCCCACATTCAATCTTGGGCATGGCTAGCCTATGCACGTCCAATTCGAGCACATGCTCCCTCAAGCTTCGTAATGCTTCCCAGACATCCTCGTACGTTGGTCTTTCGTCAAAGGTGTTTCTCGTCACTAGGTGGAAATTGTAGCGGGAGCTATCTTGCAGCTTCAGAGCTTTACCTGGTACTGGTAACTGGTTTTGCAAACGTCGGGCGCCACTCTTCTTCACGAACAGAGATGCCAGTCCGCGTGCATCGGTTACGCTGGCAGGGATGTTTATTGCCAGTGAGTATTCCTCTGGAACGGTAAGCATGTCTTGTCGTCTCTCAGTGGTGACGCCGAATCTTGCTTTTCCGGTACCACCATAAGCACCCATGAACTCTACAAAAGCAGGATCGGCTACTTCCTGAAGCTGGTTTACTTCCTCATCGTGGTCACCCTCGAATGGCGCTAATCGGTTACTGTGTACTACCTTTGGCTTTCCGTTTGGGATCTTGCTGATACGATAGATGACATCGTTGATTCGTTTCTTTACGAGGTACGGACCGTCCCAAGCTTTCTGCAACTTTGGAGAAAAACCCTTTTGTCTTCTTGGGTTATGCAGCCAGACTTTGTCTCCTTCGTGGAAACCTCCTTCTGTAGCTTGCGTATCGTACCTTTTCTTCATCCTATCGCTAGCGTCCATTCTTTTTCTCAGCTGGGTCACGTAATCTTCACCAGCTATGTCTTCTCCGGGTCGGCATCCAAATTCAAGGTCGCAGGGTAATCTCATTTCGCGTCCGAACAGAACTTTTGCTGGTGTTTGGCCGGTAGACTCATTGATGGCGGATCTGTAGGCCATCGCAAATAGCGAGAGATATTGTCCCCAATCTCACTGATGGTTAGATACTACTTTAGACAGGTATTTGCCAAGAGTTCTGTTCATTCGCTCTACCATTCCGTCCGACTGTGGATGCAAAGCCGTAGTTCTCGTTTTCTTCATGCCGAGCTTTTCACAAACTTCCTGGAACAGCTGGCTTTCGAAGTTTCTGCCCTGGTCGCTGTGTATTTTCAGGGGCACTCCATATCGGCAAATGAACTCATTCAAAAGCACGTCGGCAACAGTTGCGGCTTCTTGGTTTGGAATGGCATACGCTTCTACCCATTTTGTGAAATAATCCATCACCACCAAAATGTACCTGCTGCCATTTGCTGTCGGTGGAAACGGTCCGGCAATGTCCAGGGCAATGCGTTCAAAAGGGCTTCCGACATAGGAGCCTTTCTTCTTCTTTGTGGTCCATTGGTCGTAGCACAGGTAGTGCACTTCTTACACCAGTCCTTCACATCTTCGGAACTGTGCATCCAATAAAACCGTTCTCGCACTTTCTGGAGGGTCTTTTTCACACCTAGATGTCCTCCTGACGGACTGTCGTGTAATTTCCGCAGTACTGCTGCTACCCTTGTTCTTGGAATCACCAACTGTCTTCTACTTTCGGAACCTTCATCGTTCTCGATTACTCGCTGTAGCAAACCGTTTTCCAGAACCAGCGAGTTCCACTGTGCCCAATACGATTTCATCGTTGGCGAGTACCTTGAAATCTCCTGCCAAGTAGGTCGACAGTTTTCCTTTTTCCAATGTCGGATTTTCTTCAAGTCGGGATCGTTCTCTTGTTCCTTTTCCAACTTTTCCGGTGTCCATTCGTCGCTGGACACCGTGGTTCTTCGAATGGCAGCTTCCTTAGCTTCTGTTTTGGTGCAGTGAGAGCACTCTGCTGGGCATGGTCTTCTAGAGAGAGAGTCTGCATTTCTGTGGCTTATTCCGGCTCTATGCTCAATGGTGAAATTATATTCTTGGAGCCGCTCGATCCATCTGGCGATTTGACCTTCAGGGTTCTTAAATTGCATAAGCCACTTAAGTGCGGCATGATCGGTTCTAATCACAAATTTCTTCCCATACAGATACTGATAGAAGTGCTTCACGGACTTCACTACTGCTAGGAGCTCTCTTCTTGTGACGCAGTAGTTTTGTTCTGGTCTGGAAAGAACTTTACTAAAATATCCCAGAACTTTCTCTTGTCCTCCTTGAACCTATGATAGCACTCCTCCAATTCCAACATTGCTAGCATCAGTATCTAGTACAAATTCTCCCTCTGGTAGTGGATAGCCGAGTATAGATGCAGTAGTCAAGTGCTTTTTCAAGGTTTCAAACGAAGTTTGACAGTCTTCGTCCCAGCGAAACTCCCTTGCTTCCTCTGTAAGTCGTGTCAAGGGTTTAGCGATAACTGCAAACTTCTTTATAAATCGCCTGTAGTATGTACAGAGTCCAAGGAAGCTTCTAACTTGGTGCTTGTCGGTGGGTCTTGGCCACTTTCGTACGGTAGCAGCTTTTTCTTCGTCTACAGCTACACCATCCTTGCTGACTACATGATAATTGACTTTGTTTTGAAATAGTTGACATTTCTTGGGGTTGAGCATCAGTTGGGCAGCTTGCAACCTTTTGAAGACACCTTCCAAATTCTTTCGATGTTTTTCGAACGTCTTTCCCAAGACTATGATGTCATCAAGGTACACTAAGCATGTCTTCCAGGACAACCCTCGCAATATGTTTTCCATCAGTCTTTCGAACGTTAGGGGGCATTGCACGGCCCAAATGGCATAACGGTGAAATGCCATAGTCCAGATCCGGTGGTAAACGCTGTCTTTTCTTTATCGGCTGGATCCATTTCTACCTGCCAATATCCAGACTTCAGGTCCAAGGTAGAAAACAATTTGCTACCGGCCAGCGTATCCAGAGTATCGTCGATTCTCGGTAGAGGATAGCTATCTTTCTTTGTAACATTGTTCAATTGCCGGTAGTCCACGGAAAACCTCGTGGTTCCATCCTTCTTCTTTACCAGAACTACCGGAGAGACCCAAGGGCTGGTAGAAGGTTCTATTACCTTGTCCTCTTCCATCTCGCGAACAATTCTCTCCGCTTCCTCTCTTTTGGCCTGTGGTAGCCGTCGAGCCGATTGTCTTATCGGTTTAGCGTCGCCGGTGTCAATTTTGTGTTTGACAGCAGATGTTCTTCCTGTCTTTCCTCCTTTTGGTACAAAAAGAGATCGGTATTGTAGCAAGAGTTCTCTGATTTTTTTCTTCTCTTGCAGGCTAAGGGATTGTCCAGCCACTGCTATAATTTGTTCAAATTTATTGTTGGCATCATTGGAAGTTGTTGTTTGATGAATTATTGACGCCACTGGTACGCAAGTTACAATTTTGGTCTCCTTCTTTATAGTTATGGGATGGTCATTTACATTTATGATGCGTACAGGTATTTCTTCGGCAGCCATGACTAACCCTTTTCCTATCAGGATTCCTCGACCAACCCCTTTATCATGATTCCATGGTTCCATCATGACCGGTGTTCCTTCTTCGACGGTTCCCTGTAGCCTTGCCACAGTGAAAAATTCACTCCTTGCGGGTACAACTGTATCCTCCTGTACGGCTACCTGAACAGTCTCGTGTGGGTGAAGGAATACTTCCTCAGAACCTTCTCTAATCACTCGGTTCTTGAAATCTAGCTGGAAGCCATGTAGGTTCATAATGTCCATTCCGAGTATCATATCCTCTTCGATATCAGCGACAACGACAGTGTAGGTGAACTTCTCTGCGCCAATTCCCAATTGCACCGGTAGTTCTCCATGGACATTGGCGCTTTCACCTGTGGCAGTCCTGAGTCACAGTCTCGTCGGTAAAAGTCTTTTCCGGGTGTTGACAGTCTCGGGGCGAATAATAGTCCTCGTTGCTCCAGTGTCCACCAATAGTGTATACTTCCTACCATTAACTTCACCATCCACGAATACACTATAATCGCGACATTTCAGAGAGGCTATTAGAATGAGAGGGTCTTTGGGAGGTCTTCGGGTCGAAGATGCCCTCTGAAGGTCGACCCTTCCTAGTTTTCCTGCTGAGCGTCTTTGTTTGTAGCAGTTCTCGGTCGCTTGCACGAACTGCGTACATGTCCATTTCTCCACAATTCCAGCATCTCACAGCTTTCGATTTTCCATTTGAGATGCTTTTCATCATGTTGACAAGCTGGTCAAGCTTGTTCTCCACTTCTTCGTCTGCTACAGCCCTCACCTTACCGTATACTCCGGAAGCCTGTGTAGCTGCTTCGTACTCCAAGGCTGCAGAGAGTACGTCGACCAGTGTCTTGTGCCGAGCCAAGCGTAGAGTTCTCTGCATTTCATGCTCACGAACTCCGTCGATGAATGTTTGTACCCCTAAACATTCCATTACATTCTCCGGTGCCGATGGATAGGCAAACCGCACCAACCTCGCAATGTCTGCTTCGAATTCCTGCAGAGTTTCGTCGCGTTTTTGTTTGCGGTTTTTCAGCTGCGACTGGTACAGATGCTCCAAGTGTTCCAGGCCATATCTCATGTTCAATCGCTTTTTGAGTTGTTCAAAATCTTCGGTCTCTTCCACTGGAATGGTCTGGAGGATATCCATGGCGTCTCCTCTAAGGGCAAGAGTTAAATTCAACGCTTTTTCTTTTTCACTCCAGTTGTTTGCCTTTGATGCCGCCTCGAATTGCTTAAGATAGTTCGGCCATGACGTTTTACCATCGAATGTTGGCAGTTTCACTCGGCTGTTAATATCGTTTTCTCTTTTCGGTTTCAACTCAACTTTCTCTGCCAGTTTGTCGTTTGTCCGGGTTATTACTCGTCTTCCTTTCGATTTCTTTGATTTTTTGTTCCATTTCTTGCCCCATTCTTTTAATGTTTTCTTCCACGGCAGAAATTTCATTTTTTATATCCGTCGAAATTTTATTTTCCATGTCCGACATTTTATTTCGTTTTTTATATCAGACATTTTGTTTTCCATCGAAGACATTTTATTTTCCATCGAAGACATTTTATTTTCCATATCCGTCGAAATTTTATTTTCCGTGGATGAAATTTCGTTTTTTATATCCGACAATTCGTTTTTTATGGAAGAGGTTATAGAGGCGGACGCTTCGTCGGTGAATTCAAACGTTTCCGGGTCCAATCCATTGTTAATCATAGCATTCTTCAGTCGTTCCACTAACGCTGACTTGGCCCCACTTGTATCCAATTCGTAATCCTCCAACTCTCTTCGAAGCTCTGAAACTTTTAATTCACAAAGTTTCTTCGCCATCTTCCTGTATATTTATTTTTTAATCCCACTTTACAGATTTATATTCAAATACAGTCCTTATTTAATAATTTATATAATACACTAAACACACACTGACTATAATTTATATGAGAGTCACTTAATAAACACTTTATCGAGGCGCGATTGCATTCTTTCAGTATCAACACTAACTGACTAACTAACTCCGCTGCGATGCTCGTCGCCTATTTATACTCGCACGTTCTAGTTCTAGAACCCTCTCGAAGTTCTGGTGGATGCGCTGGGTTTTACTAGATGTTACGTATTCCAGAAAAATCTCGAAAATAAGGCGGATGAGCCATAGTCGTATCATATGGGAATTTCACTGGGGGCACTAACTGAGCACATTAATGCAGCACCTCGCGTAACATTATTTTAAAATCCTTACTCGAAAACACCTGCCGTGACCTACAAATTGAGCCCAAAGTGAAGTCTTCAGGGACTTTTCAGGAGCTTTTTCCCTTCATTTACTGGACTATAGTATATTTGGGCATGATCGGATAAAGATGGTTCAACCGATACCTGCCACTTACGTATCAACCCCCTCTAATACGCAAGGTACATAGAGTAACATCTATTTTAGTGATTCCCCTCTCGATGTCCTAAATGTTGGCGTATTACCCACATTTGCAATATCAAGTTCAGAAGTACATAAATTGTCAAATAGTTTCTTACCTCTGGTGTTGTTGTCCTTGCTGCCTCAACGGCAATGGTGTGCGTTGGTATCAGCCCCTACATGACATCCAGGTTGTGTGCCCTTGAGTATTCCATCAGGCTCTCCATGTTAGTCCCCTGTAGTGATTCTTCTCAATCGACGGGAAGATACAGAGACACTATTATTGTCTTTAGTACTAACCCATATTTTTCGAGTTTAATCTTAGCTGCCACCATGTCACCCGTGCATAGTTCCATAATCGGCATCAAGTTGTAGTCGGATCTATGGCAAATACAAGTCCTTATTTTAGTACAATTGGTTCCCATTGTCATTCCAATTCCCTTCATATTAAGCCGCAGTATCTTACCTTTATTTATCGAGGGTTCTTGAATTAGAGTGATGTCTATATTGTCAGCCACCACTCTTTGATGTAGGACAGCAATGGCTGTATTTTTGTGCTACAAGTTAACTTGTAGCACCTTAAAGGTTGATGGTCCAGGTTCTCGATCAGCACCTGCATCCTCGTCGGTCAAGTTTTCCAGGATTTTGAAACTGGCCTGCCGGAATAGATATATACGGCCTCCATTGAGCCCGCACCATACTTTCATGGATTCCTCGTCAATCTGGAGATTCACATGCAGTCCCCTGTCGGATGACTTGGATCCAAGGATCATCCAGCGATCTACCTTCAACCCTGGATTCTGTTTCTCGAGCCTCTTCAACCCCACCTTCATATCCTCTTTCTTAGTCTCCGGTATATAGTAGGGATAGGACTCGTTGCTGCCTTGGAAGTTCATCACTCTTGATAAGCTTCCAGTTGTTTTTTTGTGACAAATAATCCCTCGTTTTAATGAAGGACTCTTCATTATCTCAGATTATTAGGCCATAGTAGCCGTCCATGTATCGACTGGCTTCAAACCTGGGTGCCTTTTGCACCGAGTCGATCATGTTTGTTAGGTTCTCTTTAATATTCCCTACCTGCTCTTCATTGACAACTGTTTTTGGGAAATTTTTAGGGACCACAGCTGCCTTGATCCCTTTGAAGGCCACGCTGTATTTAATACCAGTTTTGATACCGGTATCAGTGGTACGTTTGGCCCTCCTATCTTTTTTCCTCTGGAGTGCTCCTGGCTGACACAGTTCTCTTAACGCCCTTTGTCTGCTGGTTAACATCTTGTTTTGATGTTGAGGGAGTCTGAATAAAATGGTTTCAAGCAATGATGTTCACTTTATTATTCATAAGTCAGTCGCCCTCTGAGAATAAACAATTATTTGAATAGATATATAAAGGGTAGCGAGAGAAAGTCTGGCACCAAGTAATTTTTTTTTTGAAAAGAATAAACATGTAATCATCAAATTTTATGGTAATGAAGAGTATTGTATTCTTCTTTTTTTAGAGAAACTGTCAAAGTTATGTGAAGTCAAAACTCAATGTACTTCCGCCATCTTGAATTTTTTTAAATGGCAACGTAGGTCGAATGATATATATCACAGAAAAGACTTTGACACTTAAAGGTTTTTTTGACAGTTTTTGATATACTTTTTTGTTTTTTGTTTCACATAAACCATTAACCAGTGGCATGCCAACAATAGGACAAATTACAAGTAAATTGAAAACTTTGCCATAAAGAAAGTCGCGTACGAAACTCAAAACGGCATTTATCATTTATCTTTTATAAATTTGTTTGTGCTTATTTTGATTAAATATAATTCAAACAAAAAGTTAGCTTGTTTTTATTTTCCCTCACCCTTTTCCTCTCTTCAATAACCAGTACTTGTATTGCTGAACGTTCACTAAATTTCTGACGAAAAATTGATTCGCAAGTTTTTTTATAGATGGCGCTGCTTTATTCTGGAATCCACACGAAAGTGGCGCCATCTATGAAATAACAAAAAATAGTTCACAGGTTTTTTTATAGATGGCGCTGCTTTATTCTGGAATTCACACGAAAGTGGCGGCATCTATGGAAAACCCAGAAACTATCAAAAAGTAGTTCTCAGGTTTTTTCATAGACGGTGCCATTTTTTTTCTGGGTGCCATCTATGAAAAAACCTATCGACTAATAAACATTAGTTCACAGGTGCTTTCTATCAAAAAAACTGTGTACAAATTTTTGTTAGTTCATAGGTTTTTTCATAGATGGCGCTGTTTTCAGGGATTTTCGCCAATGACACTTGAAGATTCCTGCACAGATTTTCCGATTTCCATCTATCGAGATTAAACGGGAATGTGGATAAAAATGCAATAATAAAATAAAAAACTTTTATTGAAAGTATGTATTTAGGGTATTTAAGGTATTTTTAGAACGAACCTACACTCTCTATAAAATTGATAGTGTCACATTCCTTCATGTTGCGTTGGATCCTATCGTAGTGCAACTTATGAAAACACATGCATGCACTTCGAACCATCGCAACATGGAGGCAAGTATTGTACATTATATCATATAAACATTTCAGTTACAATTTCACTGAAACATGTTATAATTAGATTTTTCGATGGTGTACCCACTAAACATAAAAACATGAATTAAACCTAACTGTTATGTCACATTGTGACTTTGTGATGTTATTCAGAGATAAACTGGATATTACAGATACGTTGCATATATAGCACTTTGTGCCTCTTATAAATATTACAATGTAATGTTCAATGATAAACATTACATAAATGTGTCATAATGTTACATATATCGGTACCCTTTTATAATTTAAATTTACTTCACGGTATACAGGGTGGAGCAGCATGGTATACTTTTATTTTTTCTATATTTATAGAATTCTGGAATTTCAATCGTTTTTCAGAAATGAGCTACTCACCCTCTGCCTTAAATAAAAAATTATCGAACAAGTTGAATGTTGATGTTCAAAATTGAAAAGCTACTGGGATATTGAATAAAAAAACTTTATCTGCAAAAAAAATATAATATAACTTGAAAATAAATATAAAAACATTAAAACAAAAAAATATATCCTTTAAAAATAGTAAACATGAAGAAACAAAAAATGTAGTGTTAAACAAAAAAAAAAGAAAAATTCTATAAAAAAATTAACATATTTCTCTATCACAACTCTTTCCTTTTCAATCTCTGTTTTTCAAATCTCATAATTCGAGTGCTGGAATAGTCTTCAATACATATATATACATTGCGTACTCAAAAAGTCTAATTCTCGTTAAGACTTCAAGAAAAAATCAATTCAATTCCATAGACTTTTTAAAAAAAGTTCATTGTGTTTGCAGCTAACCATCAAGCCGTGGTAAGGAAGTTCGAAACAATTTCATTTTTTTAGTTTAACACTATACTACTTCTTTTTAATTATCAGGTACCTTAAAATCAGTTCTAAATTTTGAACAGAATTGAGCTCAATCGTTTGTGGGTTGTTTAACAAAAATTATCACCCCAGTTTATTCTTTTTAGATTCTCACGCTTTCAAAATATTTAAATTTTTCCGTTATTTACAATTTTTGACTGTATAGTACCTAATTGAAATTCTTGCTACGAAAGCCTTGTGTGAATTACAGTTTGACGAAAACCCTTATCCCTACGAGTATTATGTAATTTGTGCTCAGTCTATTAGCAAAAAAATTTTAATTTTAAATAATAATTATTATTAATATTCATGGAGAGAATTCTTCCTTTCTGCTATTATTAGAATCAGTATGTATCTATATTTCTTTGGCATTTTGTACATTGTGTCAACAAATTACCTGCCCCTAGGAAGTTGGCACAACTTAGTTGGGGTATAATATCTGTATTCCAATTATCATTATTACCGATATTCAGTGTTTTATGGTCAGGTATTTGCAAACATGGTTGCAAAGAGGGGAATCGTGTTCAATGGGATTCAGCAAGCATAATATTAAAAGAGCCCAATAGTAAAAGACGAGAAATTTAAGGAAGTGTTTCAATACAACTGAATGCGGAGAGCTTAACATTCCACAGAATGTAGTCAAATTTGGTTACCAATGTTGGAAAAAGAAATTTACAATAATCAATTTTCCTCGTTATCAGAAAAGTAGGTATCATAAGTTTTTATCTAGGTTTTCTTATGATTTACTATTGGACTGGTTGTTAAACAATACATAATTTAGTACACAATGGCACAAAACTTATTAACAAATATTTTAAAACAGAAGTGATCAAATAAAAGGGTTCAATAAAACTCCAAGTCAAACCACATTGTAATTTATTGTCCAAAATAGGACTAATCGACTTTGAGTTAACTGTATTAACTACATGTTTGTGATAGGAAGCAAGAACTGGACTTCCTTGAAGAATTAGAAATTAGAAGACACTTAACAGACCCACAATATGAAGTCCTCAATGAACAGCTGAATCTAGAAAGTTCTCCATTATTAAACTGTCTTCTTAAGTAATAATTGTAAAGATCAGCAGATATAGTTTTCCTGGTTTCCTATATCATTGCACAATTATACTGATCTTAAATGGGACAAAGATATCCAGAATATCCCCATAGGGCTAATAATGTCAAAGCTACTATTTGTAAAATCTTCTTCTTTTTTCTATTCATATATATTAAGTCATCTGCACTGATAGTAGACAAGCCCTATTAGCCTTGAACAGACAACG
>CAJUYG010006333.1:0-12326 GCA_910591675.1 Galerucella calmariensis
TTGTATTATGTTTCATGCTCTTGTGGTAGGTTGAATAAAGTCAGTCGATGGTCAGTCGTTTACGAGTCTTTGACAGGAACAGTGCTTTTTATTTTCCCTCCAAATTAATAGGTTATGGGCCCAGACCCAGTAAACCACGTTTTTTGATTTCGGTCGCGAAAATTAAATTGTTACTAGTTGCTAAACAAGCAAAAGTTCGCTGTTACGTAAAGACTGAATTACTAAGTAGTACCTTCACAGTTTAGTGTGAATTAAAATGGCAGTTAACTATCTCGCGAGTGTCCCAAAGTTACAAGGTCGCGAAAATTATGAAGAATGGTCTTTTGCCATTGAAAATTTTCTAGTTCTCGAAGGTCTAAGTAAATGCATCGATGGTTCAGAAACTGATACCGTACAGGTAGCTAAAGCCAAAGCAAAGATTGTGTTATCCCTAGATCCTTCCTTATATGTACACGTTAAAGAGGCCACAACAGCTAAAGAAGTTTGGGACAAACTCAAGGATCTGTATGAAAATAAGGGATTTACGAGAAAAATTGGACTACTTCGTAGTTTAATTTCGTTGAGGCTAGAAAGTTGCTCATCCATGGAAGAATACGTAAACCAAGTTATAGAGACCTCGCAGAAACTCGGCAGAACAGGGGTGCTATTCTCGAAGTCATACGCAACAATACGTATACGCAGCGTATACGAACTTTTACGTATGGAAATAATCGTATACTAAGACTCATGTGCATTCTTGAACACTATACGACTTCTTCATTCGTCTACGTAATTTTTGGTCGGATGAAAACTTGACAACACTGTGCCAAAACTGCCAATGTGTCAATTTTCTCATGGTTTACAACATGTTTACAATATAATAATAATAAAAAAATTTTTTATATACGAAAAAAACGTGAAAACGTTCTGACTTGAACCTATCTTTTAGTTGCCTGTTGAAAATAACACACGGAAACTTAGATTTAACTGAATTCATAGAAATATTATCAAATGGAGAAAACAAAGGGAAACATAACATCCGATCAGCGTAAGGAGTTGGTGGATTTTATTAAAAGCCATCAACAACTCAACTCAACTCAACTGAGATATTTCTTATTCACATAAAATTGACTTGTCCATCCACCCACATCAAACAAAAAACAAATCAATTTGAAATTTCATTTCAAACTTTACACGATCATAACAAAAAATAGAGGTTACTCCCTTCTTTTTGATCATAAGATGCCATATGCGCATGACCCTTATGAAAACTCGTATTCGCATAGAAGATTCGTATGCCTAGTACCCATACGTGTGAATTCGTACGACTGGCGGATGCTTTATTTCGTATACTACGATTCGAGAATACCTACAACTACAAGTCATACGCAAATTATCGATGACCATCAAATTTCGTATACGCAATTGACTCGAGAATAGCACCCCTGGCCTCAGTCTTGATACGACATTGGTAGGAAGCTTACTTTTGGCGGGATTGCCTGAACGTTTTGCTCCGATGGTAATGGCGTTAGAACACAGCGGAATCGACATTACCACAGACTCCATTAAAACTAAGTTGCTCGACATGCAAGTAGATGGTGCCACCCGTGACAGTTCGTCAGCTAGTGCCTTTGCCGGTAAAACAGCAAACTATCAGAAACGTCATGTCAAACATCAGGATAATCATGGAAACATTGGAAACAGAACAAAAAACAAACACAAAAGCTCGAACAAAAACGATATAATTTGTTACAAGTGCAAAGAATCCGGACATTACATGTCACAGTGTCCCCAGAATCATAATAAAAACAGTCAGAGCAATCAAGGTAAAAATGCTTTTAATGTTACATTTCTCAGTGCAAAGTTTAACAATGAAGAATGGTACTTGGATTCCGGTGCAAGTATTCACCTGACTTGCAGGCAAGACTGGTTGTTAAACAGAAGAGAACCAACTCTCAAAGAAATTATGATTGCTGACAATACCAAAATACCAGTACAAAGTTGTGGCGAAATAAAAATATTTACAGTAGTAAACAAAGAAGATTTTGAGATTGAAATCCAAAATGCACAGTATGTGCCGAACTTAACAACAAATTTGTTATCAGTGAGTGAATTGTTGAAAAAGGGTAATTCAGTTGAATTTAGTAAAGATACTTGTAAGATTTTTAATGTGCAAAAACTTTTAGTAGCTGAGGCTTTTCTAGTTGATGGTGTATATAAACTTAACATGTCTGAAAAGTGCTTGTTTGTTGCACAAGCAGTAGCTACAGGTGAAATTTGGCATAAAAGATTAGGTCACATCAACTCTATGTATCTTAACAAAATGAAAAATGGTCTAGTAGATGGAATAAACTATAGTGACAATGTGAAAATTGACAAACAAAATTGTACAGTATGTTGCGAGGGGAAGCAGTCCCGACTACCTTTTGGACATACAGGTACGAGAGCAACCGGCTTATTAGATATAATACATAGCGATCTAGCAGGACCAATGGAAACTACATCAATAGGAGGCTCAAAATATTTTGTGCAGTTTCAAGATGATTTTAGTCGCATGTCCTTCGTTTATTTTATGAAATCAAAAGATCAAACATTCCAGAAGTTTAGAGAATTTCAGTCATTAGTTGAAAAACAGGTTGGTAGAAAAATTAAAATCCTACGGACAGATAATGGTACAGAATATGTCAATGCAGAATTTCAAGGTTATCTAAGAAAACAAGGCATCATTCATCAAAGGACGAACATTTATACACCAGAACAAAATGGACTTTCTGAAAGGTTAAATAGGTCATTAGTTGAAAAGGCCAGGTGTTTATTATATGAAGCAGGATTAGGAAAACCCTTTTGGGCAGAAGCTATAAACACAGCTTGTTATCTTAGAAACAGATCGGCAGTGTCTAGTATTCCAAAGACACCTTATGAAATGTTTTGTAATCAAAAGCCAGACCTAAGTCATATTCGAATTTTTGGCAGTACTGTTATGACTCATATTCCAAAAGAGAAAAGAAAAAAATGGGACAAGAAGTCTGAAAAATTAATTTTAGTAGGTTTTTCTGAAACGATTAAAGGCTACAGGCTGTATGATAAGAAAACAGGCAAGATATCTACAAGCAGAGATGTACATATTTTTGAAAATAAAAATGAAAATACCGTTTTTTATGGTGAAGAAACTTCTAACACAGAGAATATAGAAGATTTCACACAGGAAAGTATTTCTAATGAAATGAATTTAGCAGAAGAAATTATAGAACAATCGTCCACTGATGACGAGCAACATGATGAAACATATGTTCCTGAAGAAAATATCGTCACTCCAGAAAATATAAGAAAATCCACAAGGCAAAGGAAAGAGAAATTGTATGAAGACTTTGTCACTTACTTTACGCCAGAAGCGAAACATTTTGCAGAGGTTCCAGCTTCAGTGGGAGATCCAAGCTCAGTGGAACAGGCTCTTTCAGGGCCAGATTCTCAGAAGTGGAAAAGTGCTATGAGAAGTGAGATCAATAGTTTTTATGAAAATTGTGCGTGGGATCAGGTTGATCTACCTGAAGGTCAATCACCAGTTAAGTGCAAGTGGGTGTTCAAAAGGAAATTTGGTAGTGATGGTAAGGTTACTTATAGGGCTAGATTGGTTGCGAAGGGATTTAGTCAAAAACATGGTATAGATTTTGATGAAACATTTTCTCCTGTAGTCAGATATTCTACATTAAGATTACTTTTAGCATTGTCTGTTCAACTTAATTTGGATATTTTTCACTTAGACGTTGTTACAGCTTTCTTAAATGGAAAACTGGAGGAAACTGTATACATGGAAATACCTGAAGGTTTTTGCACTAACACCCCAAACAATCAAAATAAAAGCGTTTTAAAACTTAATAAGGCAATTTATGGCCTTAAACAATCATCACGCGTTTGGTACAAAGAAGTTGAAGTTGTACTAGATAGTTTAAATTATAAAAGATGTGATTATGAACCTTGTATATTTGTAAAACATGAAAACAATTTTATGACTATAATAGCATTGTATGTAGATGATTTTTTTATTTTTTCAAACTCTATGCAAGAAACAACATTTGTAAAGGAACAGTTAGCCTTGAAATTTAAATTGAAAGATTTAGGTTATATTAAACAATGTTTAGGCATGAAAATCAAAGTTGATAAAAATAAAAATCAAATTTTGTTAGATCAGGAAGAGTATGTCAACGAATTATTAAATAGATTTAACATGAGTGAATGCAAACCTGCAAGCACACCCATGGACAAAAACATTAGCTTTGAACCAGTAGATTCTGAAATTTGTAGTAAAAAGTTTCCATACCAACAGCTTTTGGGCAGTCTAATGTATTTGTCTGTGTTGACAAGGCCAGACATTACATTTGCAGTTAATTTCCTTAGTCAGTTTAATAACTGTTATACAGAACAGCATTGGCAATGTGCAAAACGAATCCTTAGATATTTACAAGGAACGAAATCATTTTGTTTAAAATATGAAAAGGATAATTTTGACCTAACTGGATTTGTCGATGCTGATTTTGCCAGTGATGTATCTGATAGAAAGTCTTATACTGGTTTTGTTTTCAAATTAGCAGGAGGTGCCATTTCATGGCAATGTAATAAACAGAAAACTGTGGCTCTGAGTAGTACAGAATCTGAGTACATGGCTGTCACTGAGGCTTCTAAGGAAGCCATTTATTTTAGGAATTTAATATCAGAACTTTTGGGTATTTCTAAGTGCATAACTATTTATAACGATAACCAAAGTGCTCAGAAATTGGCATTAAATCCCATACATAACAAAAGATCTAAGCACATAGATGTACGCTATCACTTTATTCGAGAGGCTATTTCAAGTAACTTAGTTGAACTTAAATTTTTACCCACAAATGAAATGATAGCTGATGTGCTAACTAAGGCACTTTGTTTGCCAAAACATAATAAGTTCAGTTTTGAGTTAGGATTATGTAAGAGTTAATTAATATTGTTTAAATAAGTGGGAGTGTTGATAAAATGTGTAGGTATTTAAAATTATTAATTTAACTTGTCACGCCATCTATCTACACCCCATTGAATTGTATTATGTTTCATGCTCTTGTGGTAGGTTGAATAAAGTCAGTCGTTTACGAGTCTTTGACAGGAACAGTGCTTTTTATTTTCCCTCCAAATTAATAAAATGCTACGCATATACCATAAGATGAAGTCAAAGGCGAGTATATACCTTTAGCATGCGATAATGACTTTATTAAGCTAACTTCATTCGATATTGAAGCCATTATCATATATATCTTTCCATTTTTTATAATATACACTTAGCATGTATATATCTGAATAATCTGATGATTAACCTTAAATCATATTTTTAGTATGTGCAAAGTATGAAACATAGAACATTATTTGGTACATTCAATGCACATGCTGAATACGTCCTTCGCACATGCGATCACATCCTGTTTCGCATGTGAATAACACATTATTTGGAAGAGTATAGACAGCATCTACATTTCTTCAATTAGTTATTTAATTGAATTGAGAAATACAGCGTGTATAAAATTGATTTGATTATTGATTAATCATTCATGAAGTGAGAACAACTATATAGCTAATGCTATTGAGGAAATACATTTGAGAAGAGTTCCTTTTCAACAAAGTATTCGAAATAATACATAAACGCATTGAAAGAGGGCGCTGACTTTTATTTGTAGCTTCACACCGATTCATATGTAACCACGGATATCAAATACCGGACCAAAGCTAGTGAATTATACTTACCTGGCGTAGGGGTTGCCGTGACCAACAGGGCATGCAGATGGCATGGAGGTCCCCCCAGAACAAGGATTTTTCATTGCACTAATTAATAATGTAACGTTGGTAAATGGTAGCTGAAAAATAAGAGGTTGACAAAAAAGTTAACTTCTATATCATGTACATAGCACCTAAAAAGTGTATACATTGCAAGCGAGAAGCTTCAGAAGAGCATGTGCAAAGTACATTCTTTTCGTAAAAAGAAGTGTAGTGGATATGCGTAGGTCCTGCGAATAATACGAGATATCCTAAGCATGTGCCTAGCATCCACACTAGCATATGTATAGGAGATAAATAGCACTCGAATAGCGCCGATAGCACTTGCCTAGGATGTACTGTATATCAGAAGGCCTATAGCTGGAAAATGCGTAGCATGTGAAAAGGATGTGCTATCACATGCTTGTTGGCACTTTGAGCTTTTTAGTGCTGGGTACATACTCAGCATCTTATAAGAACATCTTTCATTACATTCTGAAAACCTGACCAGCATGTGACCAGGGCGCAACACAATCTATTTATAGCACTCGTTTTGATATTATTTGAGAACATGCTTTGCACATCCAAGTTCTTCTTGGAAATATTCTTCGCATATGCTTAGGATGTCAAATTGCTATGTGGGATATAATTGATGGAACACCGATGTCGACAAAAGAACGTTGCTGTGACGTCACTGGTTACCCAAATGGCTAGCGTTGCTCTTATGGGATTAATCCATCCTATTCTCAATCTATCATCCTTGGGTTCAACTGACCACAACACGAACACCTTTCGTACAACGATTGATTGATTTGACTATGGTCAACATATGAACCTGGTTCAGTTGATCAATTGGTTAACTACGTTACATACAACTGGCCCTAAGAGTTAATTTTTGTTTAGGCTATAATGGTGTGATTTATATGCCCTTTAAGAATAAAATATCTATCAAATGATGTTTCTAACATGTTTGTTCTTGAAAAAGAAATACCTACCCACATTCTTACATGAATGAAAAAATAAATTGACTTGAAATATTTTTTTCATTACTCAAGGATTTAAACTCTCCTATATATTTACTCACATTTCACCATTATGTGATTTTTTTCATGTAAATATTCAAGGATTGAACATCGACATTTTGCGCCTACCTATCACCCATCTCAAAAAATACCTAGAAGTAGGTATATTGTTTTTTTAAACAAATCATCTAAAAAAGTATTTGGGGTCCGTTGAACTATAGGGAAACACGAATTTTTGACTGATTTTGCGAAAAATCGATAGTACTCACCTATTTTGAGAATAATCCGTCAAAAAATTTGCGGGTTATACACAATTTACAAAGAAAAATCCAAAAAAAGATTTTTTTTCGCCACTTGAGCCATTACTTTTTGGCATGATATTTCATACAAAAAACAGTTTAAATGTATTGCTCTGTACATGAAAGTGATCAACAACATGTGTTCTCGCTATCTATGAAAAAAATCCAGTTAGATTCTTCATAATATTGTTTAAATTACCACTTTTATAAATATATATTTGACATGCAACCAGTTTGGATATAAATAATTTTAATAATAATCGCATACACAGATATGCAACCTACAAAACATACAATATTTGTAGCGAGGTTGCCAGCTGTAATCGACTACTCGACAATCATGCTACATGACTATTAAGATACGAAATTAAATATTGTATCAGACTATATTTTTAGTAAGATTCATTCAAGACAAACCCAAGAACATAGATGAAATTATAAACACATTTTATATATGATGATATCATTATATTGCGTATTTGAAGAAGGGGAAACAAAAAATATATAATCATTGTATTCAGCCTTCCCCTCAAAAAATATCCAATACTTTGTAATCCACATCAAGTCATTCCAGAAGGGGAAGGGAATATAATAATTGGATTTACCCTTCCCCTTCTAGAATAATGTTATTCTAGAAGGGGAAGGGTGAATAAAATTATTATATTCCCTTCCCCTTCTGGAATATCTTTTGAGGGCAAGGCATTCGCCTTGCCCTCAAAAGATATCCAATACTTTGTAATCCACATTAAGATATTCAAGAAGGGGAAGGGTGAATCCAATTATTATATTCCCTTCTTGAATATCTTGAGGGGAAGGCAAATGCCTCCAATTATTTGTAATCCACATTAAGTTATTCTAGAAGGGGAAGGGTGAATCCAATTATTATATTTTTTTTCCTCTTCTTGAATAGATTGATGTGCATTACAATGCATTCATCCCTCTCATCCAATACTTTCTAAGATGAAATTCGAATGCAATAATTAATTAATATTTTAAAAATATCATGATTCTCAAGTAATCGTTTACAGCTGGCAACCATGTTACACATTGCGCTAGAGCTTCTATGTCATTTGTCATTTGATTTAATTGTTTTTATACAAATTTGTAGCCTGTCAAATATATATTTATAAAAGTGGTAATTTAAACAATATTATGAAGAAACTAACTGAAATGTTGTTATAATTAGCGAGAAAACATGTTGTTGATCACTTTTCCGTACAGTGCAATTCATTTAAACTGTGGTTTGTATAAAATAACTATCCCAAAAGTTATGGCTCAAGTGGCGAAAAAAAATCTTTTTTTGGATTTTTCTCAGCAAAATATGTATAACCCGCAAATTTTTTGACGGATTATTCTCAAAATAGGTGAGTACTATCGATTTTTCGCAAAATCAGTCAAAAATTCGTGTTTCCCTATAGTTCAACGGACCCAGTATGGGTAAACCCATTTTCAACTGCTTTTAGTTATGTAAGGCACTGTTTCGTAGGCTTCCTTGTTTTTTCATGCATATTAAATATTTTTTACATTTGTTTTTGTTCATCAGCTGATTTTACAGACAATTTTAGTTACGTTGATTGCTACCCGATTGCAAGTGGCGCTAGTTTTATGACGTAAACGTGCATCTTGAGTAATTCTTGACAGCAACCAGCAATTGCGACGCGACCGCGACGCGACTCAAGGATGTTTAACATCCTTGGACGCGACTACCTTACAGAATATCAAATTTTGCGACTGATTGCGCGACCGTTGTGCAACGGTTGCTAGTTGCAAAATAATTGTTGTTTTTACATAATAAGCCTGCCGGTTATCATGTTCTAATTCTAACCTAACCTAACATCACAAACGGCCACGGCGACGTAACGTACCCAGCCCAGCAGAACCGTGGTGTGACGTCACAGTCAACTCTGTAGCTTTTAACGGCAACTCTTATTTCAAACTCCAATATCTCATTTATTATTGAAGGTATCGGTTTGAATTTTTTTTACGTTATTAATAGGTAAAATGCTTTCAGATACTGAGGTGAAAATCTGAAAAATGGGTTTCATTAAATGGGCCTATTTTCTCTATGATCGCCACATGCCACAGACTGGATCCTAAGTTCGTTCATAGACCATGGACAAAATATTATATTTCTCTATGGCATAGACCAAATCGTTACGCCATTGTGGGATTACTACGAATGATCAAACTGTTCGCATCGAGTTTTCGTTATCGCACTGCAGCTCGAATCGAGTACGCCATTTTTGATCATTTTTGATACATCACACGTATCGAGTCCGTTCGCATCGAGTTTTCGTGATTGCACTGCTCATATATGGAATTGACAATTGACATCAAAGTTGACGTTTGTCTTGGCATTCTGCTGATTTTAACTTTTTATTTTATGCATTTGTTGCAAACAATGCAAACAATTTTTTAAAATCAGTTTAGTGTTCTGTTTAAGACTTGGTAAGTTTTTTAAAAAATAGAATTAACCATTTTATAGATTCTCTTTTATCATACACATGACATGATATGCTTTTTTAACTGTTGACAGTAATGCCCTTAGAATAACATGTATTTTGCAGAATAAAATGGGTGAAGTGAACAAATGGTCCCGAACTTGTGCAGTTCAAGTTCAATCATGTGTTGATTTGGATTCACCCATCATCATCATCGGTTTCCAATTCCAACAAAAAACATTGCTATGTGAATTGATTTACAGGTCACTTAGCATTTGTGATGTACACCTTCGAACCGAAGACAAAATAATGAACTATCGTCTTCTACGTAAAGCTGTTCCAATGCTGCTTTGTGGGGTCAATAAATGTAGCTACATCCTATTAGGTTTTTTATACTATAAATATTTATGGTTACAGTTTATGAAGAAATTGAAAATACTTTATCTCAAGGTATGTTACAAAAATGTTCAGTATTTACCATTAAACAGTACCTACTACTACAAGGGACACAGTGTAAGCTATATGTATAATGTTCACTTTGTATGTAATCAACTGATCAACATGGTTAACATCTTGGGTGCAAATATAATTTTTTTGGGAATCATTTTTTTAAAAATATGTTATGCCTATGTAAATTGTATAGTTATATTAAGAATTTATGGATTGTTGTGAGTGACTGAAGAGGACTTATTTCCAAGTCAGCTTCCCCCCTCCCCCATTAATTGTTGATATAAGTCAAAAGGAATTTGTTTTGTTATAGATGTATGTGACCATGATTATTTAAAACATGAAGACAATGAGCCTGAAATGTGGGAATCCACTGAATTTATCAGTTTCCACAGAAATGGGAGTCATCTGTAGTAGCAAATGTACTTGAAAATGTACCTTTCATTTCAAGAAACTCATCCCAGCTTGAGGCTACTGGAAGAATCCTTGTAAGGAAGAGGAAATATGAGTATATAGGTATTATTTAGTTTAAAAAATTGAAAGTTTAACTTAATAGATTATCTTTTGGTAGAGTTGGGACATGAAAAAACATCGTTTTTACTTAGCAGCAACTGCATGTTCAATTGTTGTAAAGTGTGTTACATGTGGTTTATTTAAATGAAACTAATTAAAAAATAACTGACCATAACATTCCAATTCTTGAATTGGAATTGAAGATCCAATTTAACAATCGTAATTTTGAAATTTCAGATTCATTTAATATTATGGAGAAAACAAGTGTTTGAGAAGTAAAAGATTTAGAACTGAAAAAAATATTATCAAATAAATGTAGATCACAATTATCTACAAAACACCTATCAGTTGAAGGTTTAGAAATGCATGTTGCCACTTTAGTTAAACTAAATAAAATCTGCTAAATGTTGTTGTAACATTCTGGATCAGAAAGTCTTGGGCTTAGTTTTACAAAAAGAGGATGGAAAGAGCTATAAACCCTTTTCCAGGCTTTTTGCCATGCCCAATAAAAAACTCGGCTTGTTGGAGAATAAATGAGGCCCTATTTAGGAAATTTTAAATAAATGTGGCTTCCTTGAAAGAGGAGGACAGAGTCTGTGCCTTGCTTTTTGATAAAGTAGCATTACAGGAACATTGATGTTAATGAAAAAAATTTATAATTTGATACTTAGCTTCCTAGACTATGGTGAAGTGCAAAATGCTGAATTTTCAAATTATGTTCAAGTTTATATGATTATAGGTTTGTTTGTTTTATTTAGGGTGTTTCCAAAATAATTTGAATAAACACATTTGGAGACAAATTGTCCACAACAATATTTTATATAGCTTATCTAATATAAAATGCAATGAATTATATATGGTTGCATTCTTGTATTTGCAAATTTTGATTACTTTTAATGGGTCTAATCGTTTAATTGTTTCTGTTTCAGAAATTCCAACAAGCAGGTTGAAAAAAATGGGATTTTTGGTGATTGGCAAGATGTTGTAGCTACATTATGAAATTGACAATGAAGCTGAAATAAACAAGGGCATGTTAATCAAAAATATGTGAAAATGAAAGTGTAGGTAGCTGCCAAGGTGTTCAGTCACAAATTTGCATCATATATCTATGACTCAGGTAGTGGCCGCCATTTTGAACACATTGATAAATTATCGGTGATCATAGGAGAGGTGGTATTTTAAATTTTGAGAGTGCAGTTGAACTTTCTTGGAGATGGAAAATGTTTGCTTAGGAAAAATGTTCATGAATTATTGAAAAATCATGATAGAATGGTAGAACAATACCAGGAAGGAAATTAATCGGCCCATTATAAATTCAGTGAGTGATTATTATTTATCAATTATTACAAATTAAATTCGGAAGTAGGCAACCCTGGCCATATACAGAATATACAGGGTGTTTTCAAATAACACCCACAATATTTGCATGTAAATACAATTTATAATTATAATTTATAATTTATTTAATTTATAATTTATTTAACGGGTAACACCCAATATGACAAAAATAGTTTATACATGTAAAATAAAATTAATTAATAAGTTGAAGAAAAAAAAGATCAGTTTACAATATAACAAAAAGATTTAGACTAACAAACCAACAAATAATTTAGACTAACAAAAAAGCACTGAAGTGATTTAACACTTGTGTTGTGCATTCATTTAGTAGTAAATTAAATATTAAAAAATTTAAAAATTATTCATAGTAGATTTGTTTCAATAAAACTAGGGATAGTTAAAAAAAGAAAAACATTTAGGAATAATTAAACATACTTGAGAATTGATGATAGTTGTTATAGATATATGATTTTGATAGTTTTGAAAATTGTTTATAATTATTTACTTGTTTA
>CAJUYG010006334.1:0-12325 GCA_910591675.1 Galerucella calmariensis
CTCAGATAGTGACAGTGAACCAAAAGCTAAAAAGAAATTTGTTGAACCATCTGATGATTCAGATACTAATAGGCTGCGACATAGGTATATAATTTAGTAATACTTTAATTTTGTATATAAATTTACACTCGAGCAATTTTTTTATTCAACTTTTTTCAAATTTCCAATATTTCTCCTTTCAAATACTCAAGTTTCATTTACACTATCGTCATCTTCCCCAAAATATTTAAATCATTGTAAAAATTTTATAATTAGGTTTTTTTTGTACAAAATTTGATTAACTTAATTCTTATAGGACATCCAAAAGGGGTGATGGTAGAGAGATAGATACTAAATCGAAAAGAATTGATCATGATAACAAGCACAGGAGTAATGATGCTAACATTCATAAACACAAAAATGAAAAAAGAGTAAGAGAAGATGAGGATGAAAAGCATAGGAAGGAATCCCGTTACAGGGATAGAGATCATGAGGAAAGAGAAAAGTATAACAAAGATAGAAGAGATGACAGAGAGTATAATAGAGGAAAATATAGTTATAGAGATCGACAAGATAATAGATATAGAGACAGAAATCGTGAATTTGATAACAACAGAAGAGAGCAAAATGAGGATAAATACAAGAAGAATGATTATAGGTAAGTTATTAGAACATTTTCTAGAAGATATATTGGTGTAAGATCAAAAACATTTTTGAAATGAAACGTTTAAAACTCTAATTTGTACTTAGGAACAAAACATAAAAAAAGAGTTTTGTCTTCATCTACTTGAGTGTTGGTTGAGTTAGTTCCAAATGCCTCACTTGATCTAAGGTATTATCGTTTGAGCTGATTCTGATTCACATAGTCTTATCATTGTCTTCCAGTTGCCTGTTTTTGAAGCAACATATCAACAGGCAGTGTCAAGTAAACTCTATAGCTTCTGTAGTCAAGAACTCTATTAAATTCCTTCACCTGTATTTGCAATGGTGTATTGTTCCTGAGTTTTCTTGCTCTTTTTCTCCCATTTTAAAATCTGCTACTAATTTGTGTTAATTTAGAATGAAAATGAAGTATTGTTTTTGTTTTAGACGAAAAAGAAGTGGATCATTTGATCATGCCAATGCTAAATGGGGCAAACCTGAAAACGAAAGTAAAGTAGAGAAACAAGATCCCAAAGAAAAGGATAAACCAAATTTTGGACTGTCTGGTAAACTTACGGAAGAAACCAATACATATCGAGGTTTTGTCATTAAGTACAGTGAACCTCCGGAAGCAAGAAAACCACGAAGGAGATGGAGATTATATCCATTTAAAGGGGAAAAAGCACTACAAACTTTGTATATACATAGAGAGAGTGGATATCTCATTGGAAGAGAAAGAAAAATTGTTGATTTGCCTGTAGATCACCCTTCATGCTCTAAGCAGCATGCTGCTCTTCAATATAGGTTGGTACCTTTCACCAGAGAAAATGGAAGTGCAGGTTAGTCAAAATTTTGATGTAATAAACTGTGCTAGATGGAGTAGTCCACTCTAGATAATTTTATACTAGTTAATTTGTATCTCTCAATAATTTGAATTTTTTGCCTGGTTGCTTGAAAAATACTCATGAGTGTCTAAGTCATTTGTTTACATACATGTGCACCTGTCGATTCATGAGTGAGTTTGCAGTTCGCATTCCAGTCTTCCTTCAACATTTCTCACTCAACAGAAAATTACGAACTACTTTTCAGTAAATAGTAACTATTCTTGAATAAATGTATGAATTTTTTTAAACAATAAATCTCATCTTGATCAAACTCTTCTTAATTTGAATTCTTGGTAATTTGAAATTTTTCATTGTAATCTTGAGTTTCAACTTATTGAGAATTGATTGTATACAGTGCTTTTCAAAAGTCCCCTCCTCCCTCGTATCTTTTGAATGGCTACACTTACATTAATAAAATTTGGAGGGTGAAAATAAAGTGTTGTAAACTTCTCTACGAATGGTAACAGGTGACGTAATAGTAATAGATGACGTCACAGTGCCACTCTGGCCAATAATTTTAAATAGGACCTTATGGCAAGTGATATCTTGTTTGGAAGGCATTGACATTGGCTATATAGTCATATTAATTTTGTTAATTTTATCGGATAAATTAAATAAATACCAAAATTATTGAAATTATTTTTTTAAATTTAATTAATCAAATATCAACAATGGATTCTTATAGCAAGTGTTTGAAATGTGCTCCGTCTACTTCCTGACAGTAATACATCCTATTAGTAAAATCTTGTTGTACTCGTTCGAATGTGTCAGAATTTCAAGAATTAAGGGCTCAATTGCATTTTGTAACATCTCCAAATACACTTTACCGCTTAAATTTGAATTTAGGAAAACAGGACCAACTATGTGGATTCCCAAAATACCTGCCCAAACATTGACTTTTTCTGAAAATTGGGTATGTTGTTCACGAAAGGTGTGAGGATTTGTGTCAGGCCAATACCTTACATTTTGTGTATTCACATTTCCATTAAGGCAAAAAGTACTTTCGTCACTAAAACAAATTGTTTTTGTGTAATGTGGGTTTTGACTAATTTTATTTGTCATACATTCACAGAAATCGAGTCTTCTGTCGGGGTCGTCATCTGAAAGATGGTGCACCATTTTTAACTTGTATGGATGAAATTTATTTTTAGCCAACACTCTCTGTACTGTACTTTTACTCAGTTCACAGATAGACGCAAATTTAGTTGAAGAGGAAGTAGGGTTTACTACCATTTCAGGGCGATCTGGGTTTCTTTCATTAAATAAACGTTCCGCTTCATGGAGATTCTTTCTAGATTCACCAATTATTAAGATAGCTGCTACTTTGTCGGCTTGAGTACGTACCTACCATTTTGCCTATGGAAACTCTTAAACGTCTCGTTAAACAATAATAAAATTGAATATTTAAGCTATTTAGAAAAAATTTGCAAAGCAACAACTACTATTAAATTAAAAACGTCAATTTTTTTACAACTAACCAGAGGCGGACTGAAAAATCTTCAATATTTAAATGTGAAATAATAATTTTGGTATTTATTTAATTTATCCGTCCAAATTAGTTTAAACCCAAACAAAATTAATATGGCTATGTAGCCAATGTCAATGCCTTTCAAACGAGATATCACTTGCCATAAAGTCCTATTTAAAATTATTGGCCAGAGTGGCACTGTGTCGTCATCAAGTTTACAACACTTTATTTTCACACTCAAAATTTTATTAATGTAAGTGTAGCCGTTCAAAAGATACGAGGGGGGAGGGGACTTTTGAATAGCACTGTATTATAATTTTTTGTGGTTTACTTTTAGGAAAACGAGTAAGACCATATTTGATAGATTTAGAATCTGCCAATGGAACATTTATCAACAATAAGAAAATTGAACCAAAAAAATATTATGAGCTATTTGAAAGAGATGTCTTAAAATTCGGGTTCAGTTCAAGAGAATATGTCTTATTACATGAAAACAGTAAAGATGAAGCCCTGGATGATGATGTAAAAATTGAGGAGGAAGAGGAAACCGCGGTAAAAGTAAAAATAGAACCATAGTTTGTATTTATTTGTAAATAATTATGTAGGTTTTTTTAAATATAATTTTCTTTTTGTCAGTCGTGGGACTTTTTTCCCAAACTATTATATATGGATAGACTTACAGTCAGGTGCGTAAAATATGCTCAAATTAATATAAAAAAAACAAAGATTTTAAACATTTATTTAAATCATTTAAAAATTAACACAGTATTACAATAGAATTTCTTTACAATCCAATTAAAATTAACTAAAACCTACGGATCTTAACATATTAAAATCACATATTTTTGATATTTACAAAATATGTACAATAAATATAATCTCATTAAATTGATCTTATATTTAATGGAAATACTGACAAAAGGCACTTGACAAAAATCCTATACAACATTTATGTTTGTTTGAAAAGATATATTTTTCTCATTTTTGTTAAACATAATCTAAAAAGAAATTACTTGAAATCACAACACATATACTAAAGAGGAATTTAAAACATGTTCCGTGAAATTGATTTCTTCACAGGTTACTATATGTTATATGTATAAGATATCCTGAAGTTTTGTTAGAGGTTGTTTTGTGATTGAAAAATATTAAGTACTTAATTTTAGGGAAATAATTTGATAGGAATGCCAAGGTAAGTAAATGAATGTGTGACTGTCTCTTAAGAGAAGATCTAATAGGGTTAAGAATGCATAAGCTAAATGTTCATTACTTACATTTAGTTCCAATTAGAATAGCAAAATTTTTTGAGACAACCTAAATAGACACTTGAAAAAACTTGAATTAACGAACTGACAAAGAAGGAGATATGTAGATGTTGTGGAATGGCAGGATATAACTTGTAGAATTGGGAGGATGTCTAAATTGAAGCCTACAGATGTCAAAATTCCTTCAATGTATAGGGAGGTTTAAAGGAACTGTCGGTCTCTGAGACTTTCCTCAGGAACACAGTAAGAAAATGAGCACAATAGATCTCTAAAAGAGTCGCCCAAAAAAACATGTATACGTGTCTGTGAAGATTTTATGATTTCAATTCAAACTGAAAATTTCTATTCAGTGGATGTGTTGTTATATTCTTTTATGAGTAGATTGACAAAA
Organism: Galerucella calmariensis; assembly: GCA_910591675.1. NCBI lineage: Eukaryota > Metazoa > Arthropoda > Insecta > Coleoptera > Chrysomelidae > Galerucella > Galerucella calmariensis. The sequence goes on from CAJUYG010006334.1 coordinate 4,630, forward strand.
TGATTGGAATTGAATGAAAATATGAGAAAAACATCAAATAATAATATTTTTTATCTCAATTCTTCCACAAAAATGTTTTAATATTCACTAGCAATGTTGCATAGCACCTTTTATTTTTTTTTAAAGCTTAACCCAACTAACAAAATGGAATATTGTTTCCAAAACAACTTTTTGTACACATGATATGCTTTTCTTGGCGAAGAAAAAACTATAAAAGCTTTTCTACACAAATAAATATTACAATGTCAAACAAAAAATTATAATTATAGTTTTTGTACCTATGCTAATATAAAAGAAAAACATTAACAGGATATATTTTAAGTTATGGGGAAATTACTGACTCACTCAAAAATTTGTAAGAAGGAAACAGATCCTATATATCCAAACATGAAAAAAATCTAAAGCCAAATGGAAAAGGTCATGACCAAACATAAAAAGTTGAAGCTGACTAGAAAAGAGGTTGTGTTCAATAATGGGAAGTTAGGTTCATTTTCTTATTTTTTTGTCGCTAAAATCCAGCGGCATGAAAATGCACCTTTAGAGCTAAATGGGAAATGTTATGTCCCAACATAGAAAATTAAAGCTAAATAGAAGGGGTTATGTCCAAAAATGGAAAGTTAGAGCTAAATAAAAGAGGTTATGTCCAAAAATGGAAAGTTGGAGCTAAATAGAAGGGGTTATGTCCAAAAATGGAAAGTTAGAGCTAAATAAAAGAGGTTAGGAACAAAAATGGAAACTTAGCGCTAAATAGAAGAGGTTATGCCCAAAAAATGAAATTTATGGCTAAATAGAAAAGGTTATGTCCAAAAATGGAATGTTGGAGCTAAATAAAAGAGGTTAGGTCCAAAAATGGAAATTTAGAGCTAAATATAAGAGGTTATGTCCAAAAATGGAATGCTGGAGCTAAATAAAAGAGGTTGTGTCCAAAAATGGAAATTTAGAGCTAAATAGAAGGGGTTATGCCCAAAAATTGAAATTTATGGCTAAATAGAAGAGGTTATGTCCAAAAATGGAAAGTTAGAGCTAAATAAATAGACAGACATAGTTATTGAATTGTAATTGACTGGAATATGAAGAAATACAAAACCATAAGGGACAAAATTGTTAAAAGTGATAACATTAAGAACTTGAGAATACTGTTCTACTGCTCTACCAACTGTTGCTGGTGCTTAAAATAAATCCTGTTACCAAGGTGACTTAGAACAGTCACAAAAGACATTTACATTGAAGTAGAAACAATTCAATAGTATAGATTGCCTTGAATGATTTATATCATACTTATTAAATTTTAACTCACTCATTTCTTTGTGTCTACATTAATATAACAAAAACTGTACTAGCAACTGTGTGTACAGGGTGGGAGAAAATGAAATGGAAAATTGATCAAACAACTAAGAAAATATTTGGGTAGAAAATAACTTTAGGTATGAAATTGTAAGCTTGAAAAATATTGATGGTTTTGATATGTGCAAAGAAAGATGCCAGAATAATTAAAAATTATATATACAACTTGAAACATTGTGATTTTTCCAGGAGAAGGAAGTTTTGTGAAACAATTGAGTGCAATAGGATAGGAAATGAATAATGATAAAAGAAATAAAACCATATGAACTCGAAACAGTACAAAAGTAATTGTAAGAATCTCTGGCAAGAAATATTGAGTCTTCATAAATTCACAGATGATAAATTGTAATCAGTGGTATTCTTTGAGTTATGTTTAAATGCACAGATAAATTCAGCACAAAGTCTTGAGACTTTAACAAGTTCTTCTTAAACCTAAATTTGCTGTTTTAATTCAAAATAAATCACACAGCTCAACCATTTCACCAAATTTTCCCTTTGAAGATATCTAAATAGCACCAAAGTACATCTGTTGACTGTAAAGAATATGTTTTTGTCCAAAGCATGTTCACAAATTGATTTTCTCATGTTCATTGAATCTTTTAGTTAGCCTAACATACTTCTTATCAAAAAAATTACTGCTAATTTCGTAGATACCGCATTTCCATCTTCAGAACTACCTGAGAACTGTTTTAACAAACTTTTTAGGTTAAACAAAAAGGCGAGGCGAGTTGTATTCTGGTGAGAAGTATGTTGGGCATACAGCGGAATGTGTTAAATTTCCATTTAAAGAACATCTGAACTATTTAAAACGTAGGAAAACACGAACGAGGATTAATATAATGGTGAATTTTTATGTATAAGAGTGTATTTATAATGCAAACCGAAATATAGGGTCGTAAACACAAAAAGTTTAAGAGGCTGAGGTGTAGCTAGCAATAGAACCAGCATATAAGAAAGAGAAAATAATATAGTGTAGTAGTGGATGTATCTTGAATTTAAAAACGTTTACTGGAAAAATGCCAATGTTATTACTGTCTAATACATAAAAATGGTTCTTTATAATCAATTATGGTACTAGTGAGAAAAAAAATATTTATATTTGTACAACTCATCATTGTTTTTAAATCTAAGTTAGAATCTCTCATTTTACCAGTCTTGATTTGAGGTGGTATAATCTGGTGGTTCTTTTTAAAATATGCGGAAAAAAAACTAGAAGTGAGAGGATGTTGAGGGAGAACAAAAGTGGGATACATCTGGAGAGTTAAGGAACACTTTGATGAAATAATATATGAAGGAAATTAGTTGATGGCCTTAGTAAGTATAATAGAAAGAAAGATCACAAAGAAAACTAAACTAGATTAATCAAAAACTTATAATTTTATATTTTTTCAAGAATCTATTCTCTGCAGACTCATCAGAAATTGCTTAATGACAAAAGTTGGATACAGGAGACTTTGGGAATATTTTGATTAAAGGAAACTTTTTGGCATACAGGACTGAAATGTTTGAGGAGTTGTATAGATAAAAGTAATTTTGCATAAGAAAACCAAAACATAACACTCTCAAATCGAGAAAACTTGGCGACGAGGCCGTTTACATAGGAGAAAATTGAAAATGTTATAAAAGTGACATTCTTTTAAATCTTATTCGCCCCGTCTTTATGGAAACACGTACATAGTTACAATATGCGGAAAATTCGTTTAATCGAATTGAAATGTCAATGGAGCGTTCCAAGTGACGTCATCCCGCGCCATGTTGTCAGCTGATTACGGACAACCTTCAGAAAGATGGATGGAAATAGCATTTATAACTATATAATTTAAATATCAATGTTGTTAAGAATGGTATCGTGTTGTATTGTTCGTTTTGAGGTTATATTAAAATTTAGTATGAAGGTTGTCCGGTGACAGAAATTCGTCACGATGACGTACTTGAAAAGGGTCAATAAGGAACCAAAACATTACGACTTGTTTTCGGTGTCTTCTGAATTACCTCCATGTCCGTTGAGCGTTCGCAACATCTGATTTGGTATTTCGTATCCGTCATTGTCGAGTATATCGTCCGGTCCTAAAATGACTTCGAGATATTTTGGAATTTGTTTCGATAAGACGTTATCGTCTTTATCCAAAAACGGAGTTATTTCTTTGGCCGTTTCGTCGTCGCCGTCACTTTTCCACGAATTTCCTGGAGAGAGAACGAACTTGATTTCAATTTTTCGATGTTACAAAGTTTATTTCGTGTGAAATAATTTAGTTTAGAATGAGTTTTATTTGCATTTACCTGAGCTGTTATGATTTTCGTCACGAAAATAAGCTTCATTCGATATCCCGGCAAACACTGCAAAGCATTCAATGGAACAAAAATATGAAGATTAGTATTCATGCTTTTTTGTTTACATTCGTGCATAATGATTGGTTATAAACGAGAGCAAAATGCGTTTGAGAAATAGTCAAAAAATAAAATGCCGGGATTTGATCATTTAAAAAGCTCGCTAATCGGAATTATTGTTTTCGTTAAGTTGGCACAACTTACCGTCATTTGTCATTTTAGTGACAACTTTAGTTTGTTCTTTGTTGTATTCAAATAGAATGTCGCGTGCCCGTACATTCAAAAGCTTACAAGATGTGGTATAGTGTAACTAATGTTAATGTGATGACCATGAATTGTATTACAAATTTTATGCAGGTTAATTTTAATCCACTATATTAATTTAAATTACATTTGAAAAGCATTATTTCACAATATTCGAATTTATAAAAAAATTTATGAACGCCATTGGGCGGGTTTTTCCTTCAAAGGGATTAAAAATATGGGTCATCACATTAACAATAGTTACACTATATAAGATTTGCCAAACTCTGACCGACTATAAACATCTATAAACTGAACTTGACATCGCTAAAATAATGTAGGTGGAGTTTGAGAAATCAGATTCGAGCAATGTGTAGTGCAACATACAACAATAAAAAAATTTATTATGCCTCTTTGACAATAGATATTCTACAAATAGAGACAACGAGCCATAGGACGCTGTGTAAGTGAGTATGTCCGTCTGAACTCCTGTGAGAGAGAAAGAGACGGGACGATCAGAAGTTTTTCTGTCTATAGCATGAGCTCCATAGGAAAAAGAGAGCCTGACTTTCTATCTCCCTACATGCTGACCAAAGACAATATATACTGTTCTTTATCTATGATGCTGACGGGTTCCGAACTTGCTTGTTGTCTTTATCTGTAGTATCTCTATGGTTTTGGCCACTCCGTTCTTTTGTGGTGTGAATAGTTCTGATTTGCAACTGGAACGCACTGACATTTTGAAAAACGAACTCAACTGATATAAAGTACCGAAGGCGGCTCCTGAAACCGTTTTATTTACCAATACCCGCTACTTTATTTTGACATAGTAATATATTTATAATTCAAATACATGAATTGGATAAAATAATTTTTCATGAATTAAAAAATTATAAACAGTCTCATGCACAAATTAGTAAGTAATAGTAAGATATTATAAAAAAATATATAGGTACGTACGATCAGGTACTGTACTAATGTATTGCCCCTCATGGGCACCCGTCGTTGGATTTCGTAAAGTAGATAAGTGAAGATTTTCTAAAACTTCGTAACAGTATTTAAAAGTCGGTCGTTTGTCTGGTTCGAATTCCCAACAATTCAACATCAAACTATGTCTGTGAAAAAAATTGAATTTCAAAAAATGATAGAAGTATTATAATTTGTAGTTGTTTTGGTTTTCATGAACGATGCAGGACCTGACGGTGTGAAAGTAGCTTAAGGTAGAGTATATCTGAATTAAAACTGTTTCACTATCTGTCACTTGATGACTTTGACGTTTCACCATCTCACACTCAATGACTTTGACGTTTCACATGAATTTCTTAATTAAACGTCAGTGTGTGTCAAAGTTTTCCGTTCTATTTTCCTATTTTCTGGTTTATTCGGTAGGTGAAAAACAGTTGTGTATCACACATGCATGAAACGCTTTAGCAGCCCTTAACCATCAGCTACCATCGTTAAGCTATAATATAATACCGGGCAAGCCGGAAAATTTTAGTTGTATATAATACAAAACCTGGCGGTGTAAAAGTAGCTTAGGATAAACATTTTATTTTAATAAAGTGTGGATGAAAAAACCCGTTTATCTTTAAGATAAAGTATTATAATAGTAAGTGCCCACAAGGCGCTCAATTTAAATACTTACAATTTATCCGGACAGTCTATTGGTTTCCCCAATCGACCCCCACTTCTAACATAATGTAAGACTTCTAAATTAGCCCTAGCTGGATAAGGTTGCTGTCCTAATGTCATTATTTCCCACAGCAAAACACCAAAAGCCCAAACGTCAGATTGACTAGTAAAAACACCGTCTGTAAGCGATTCTGGCGCCATCCATCGAACGGGTAGAAGAGCTTCGCCTTCCTGTAATTAAATGTCATAAACTTAGATAATGGCGGCAAAATTTAAATAGATGTGGCTTACCTTTCTGTAATAATCATTTTTGTATATATCTCTGGCCAATCCGAAATCGCCGATTTTGACAATTCTGGATTCTGCGTCATAAGAAGAAACTAAACAGTTTCTACACGCTAAGTCTCTATGAACGAAATGCATCTCTTCTAAATATCTACAACCTTTTGATACATCTACGCACATTTTAATCAATTCTATGAGTGTCAAAAATGGAGTAGAAGTCTGTAATGAGAAATCATCTTTATTGATTGGACATGCGGAACAAAGAAATAACTTACCGATGGATTTCGAGAGTCTCTTAAATAAGTTAATAAATCACCCCCTTCCATTAATTCTATAATAATAAAATGGGGATCGTTGTCTAAGCAGACTCCGAGCAGTTCTAGGATATGTTCGTGTTTGAAGTGGCTCATTAGTTGGGCTTCTTGAAGGAATTCGCGTTTTTCATGAATAGAAAATCCCTTTTTTAATGTCTAAATAATGAAATATTTGTTATTATCAGTTAAAATTTTTTAAGTATTTCAACGCTTACTTTTACTGCGACTCTTGTATCCATGGCTGTATTATCAATTCCTTTTGCTTTACCTTCAAATACTTCACCAAAAGCGCCACTGCCCAAAAATTTAGTCAATGTTATTTGCTCTCTAAAATAAACCAAAATAATGTTTAACAAAAGGGATGAATAAAACTTTTGTTGCAAAAAGATGAACATTTTGAATGTTTTCATAAAAATGTTAACCTACTAAAAATGCCCAAATGTAAACAGAACCCAGGCAGAGGAATTATTCCTGCTGCTGTGTATTTCCAATTGATAATAATAATTTACCTAAGCATTTCTGGATTCGACTATCGAAACTTTGCAGATTATCTAATAGTACCAAGAGGTTCTAATAATGCAAAAGTTTGTTTGAGACACTGAAGACTAATTCGGAACACAAAGACTCTATAAAATTTATATAATTCATCACTGGACCTAACTCTTGGAAATAAGATGATAGCCATCTATGGTCAATATTTGCCCATTATATATCTGCATAGAAAAGGGGGCAGCAATGGATGCCTAGAGAATCTTATATTGAATAACTTTAAATAATTATCTGATTATCATTTTTACCTTCGTATTTGTGGTAGAAGTCCGAGTTCTTCTGCCGTTGGTTGATCGTATAGAATATTAGTGTTATGAACACCAGTTCTAGGCAATTCTCTTAGAGTGGCTAACTCTACGTCCGGAAGTCTTGGAGTTGATGCTACTTCTGGTAGTTTTTTTTGTTTGTTTCGTTTTCCAGAACATATCACTGAAAATAAATAAAGTATCTTTATGTTTAGAGATCATTAACTCTTCATCTAACTAGTTCATCGACCCATCACTGTAGAGGAACGCCTCTGGTGAAGCGGTGTCGAACTCGGTAAGTACTTGGATGGGTGACCATGTACTGGGACAATAGCTTGCAGCGAAACACTTTAGACTACTAGAGAGAGTAAGCATATTATCACACATATCAGAGACGCAAAACCGGGTTCCCAAGTCCATGGATGCTGGGATAAAAAAATCCCTACCATATAATTTCTGGTTGGGTAGTATGCTCCCGGAGTCGATGTTCAGTCATAACGTTAAATAACAAAGAAAAACTTCCTTACACAAAGTATTCAAAGTATTTTAATTAATAATAAGTACGATATGTACTGGATGCAACTAAAAGAACTTTAACACATTATTACTCATCCCAGATAAGTATAGTTTAATTTAAGATCAATGTCATTGTTACAACTATAGAATTCTGATAAATCAACTCGTAGTTCGTAAATGATAATATATCACAGATCACCTAGACTAGAATAGGTGGTTTGTGTAATATATGCTGTATCA
>CAJUYG010006335.1:0-12324 GCA_910591675.1 Galerucella calmariensis
ACGAATTTTACGCTTAATTGCCATTTTACCAAGTGTTCCCCCATTTTTAGAAAAAAAACAATTTCATATTCGTATTCAGCGACCCAGAAAACATAGAGTAAAAGTGGTTTTAGCGATTAGTACTTTCGTGGTCACTACAAGGTCTATTTGGGGGTCCCGCTCGCCTATAACTCTCTGAGATCTGGGGGTAAACTTTTCGAAAGTTAAGCAGCTGGTTAACGTCTCAAATGTTGTGGTACAACACCTTTTAAAGTTAACCAATGGTTAACTGTAACAGGTATCGCTCAGGCAGTGGCAGCGTCTTGTAGATTGCACGAATTTAACACTTTAATATTTTATAGTACCCAATTTTATATTTGAAGTGATCCACTGCAAGATTTCTTTTATAAACTTGAAAATTGTGGTACCTAAATTCGTCAATCTTCAATAGTACCTACCTATTTAAAGTTACTATTAAATTATTATAAAATCTTCGTTAATTTCGAGTACAACTCTATCTAATATCCGATAAACATCTGGTTGTTGAAGGATTATTGCATTCCAATACTTCATGTAATTTTTGAAAGAAACTATAGTTAATTGCACTTTTTCATACCGCTTTAATACATTAAAACTCGACGTCCGACTTGATAGTTTTTTGCTTGACCTCATAAAAGTTCTGATAACTCTCCAACAATAATGTCGGCGTTAACCGAATACTGGAGACGATTTTTATTAGAATTTGTTTCATTCGACTCGCTGCCTTCGCATTTTAATTGATTAAAGCGAACTATGTAACTTCGAATGGTAGACAAGTCCACCCTTTAAATTAGTAATTACTCTTTCTCTCGGTTCAACTAGTCGGTAATAATTATCAACTTACAATTAGGAACGTACTTTTAACAATTCGACTTGCTACACACCTAAATGAAAATTGCAAAATTGCATCATTAGCCAAGTGATTTGTGAATATGTGAAAACGAGAGATAATTTGAAAGAATGGATGAAATGGTTACAATAGGTACTTCGCTCTAGAACTTTTTTCTGCTACTTACTTTACCTTTGGTGTTTTGAATTATTTACCAAAAGTCAACAGAGAAACACTTTTTATGAGTAAATACAGTTAGGAAGTACCAGAAATAGTATATTACGCCATGAGAAAAAATGTTATACCATCATGAAATTGCCTTCGGCTCGTGCTGCAATTCATACGAGTGCAAAATGGCCATTTTGCTGCGAGAGACTTTTTCTATGACTTCATATTGTTCACGTTTAATAGGTACATGCATACATTACAAAAACTTTGAAAGAAATAAACTGATGACATTACTCTGAATTCGCCGCTAATGGACTTTCTATCAGAATTAAAACATAAAAATTGGATAAATATGTAAATATTTTCTTTATTGTTATTTCTAATAGGTACACTAAATAGAAGCCTAGAAAAATGTATTTATACAGTGTTTCTACCTAAGTTAGCGGCATTTGGGTAACTTTTTTATTATTAGGTTTTCGAAAAAAAGTTATTCCTTATAAAAAGTTCTGCATGGTCAAAAATATAAAATGCAACCATCAAATATCAAAATTTAGCAGTCGTATACGAGGTTTGTTAAAAATGTGATTTGTGCTCGAGAGTAAAGTACCTTTATTTTTGACAATTTCGAAAACTATTATAAAGAAAAGATGTTTAAAATTAAAAATAACTTTCAAATATTCAACATTGTTTATTTACATCAGAAAAATATTAATCTACTGTTATCAGTAGTAATAACCCAGGGACATTGATAATTGTTCGAAAAAATTTTATGACAGATTTCGAAAGCTTGTTGCTTGGAAACAGACCGACGCCGTAGGCGGAGGTCTGTTACCCACAAGCAACAAGCTTTTGTAATTTCTCTCTCTAAATGGTCCACATCTCGAAATGTCCTCTGATGGTATACCATGTGCTTTAAGTAACCCCACAAGAAAAAATCGAGTGGGGTTAAATCCGGAGACCGCGGAGGCCAACGAATTTCCGAAAAACGATGAATAACTCTTCCATTGAAAATATTTTCAATGTATTGACGTACATCTAATCTGCTGTGACATGGGGCACCATCCTGCTGGAACCATACCTGGTGACGTTCTGGTAGGGGTAGGTTATCCAGAAAATCACCTATTTCATTGTTTAAAAACAATAAATAACAATCCGCATTTAAGTTTTGTCGAAAACATAAAGGTCCAATTATTCGATTTTTATAAATTCCGCACCACACGTTTGTTTTAAACGAATACTGATCCCTAGTTTTCAATGTAAAAGGTGGATTCGTATCATTCCACCAACGGCAGTTTTAGCTAGAAACTGTCCCATTTGAAGAGAATGTTGCTTCATCTGAAAAACAAACACGTCTTGAGAAAAATGGGTTATCTTTTAAGTTGCCCTGTATGTCATGACAGAATTCAAATCGCCTAACATTATCTCCTGGTCTTAGAGTATGAATTAGTTGGGGTTTGTAAGGGTGATATTTGTGTTTTTTTAGAATATTTGCAACTGTATCTTTTTTCACATCAAATAGTAATAAAGATGCCCTTCTTCGCAAAAAGTGTTGAGGATGTTCAGTGGCAGAGAGCATAATTTGCAACGCAATGTCATTATTTTCTACCATGTTTCGTCGTTTTTTGCAAAATTTATTATGTACATCTCCACAAGTCTTAAATTTATTAAATATTTTTCTTACTGTTTCATGGTGAATATTTTTTTCTGGATGTCGGATATTAAAAATGTCTGCTGTTTCTCTAAATATATTATACTTATCACCCACTATCAGCACAATCTCAATTTTCTCTTCCAGACTTAATGTTGCTGGCATTTCTATCGTTTTATAAACAAATCAGTCTGTCAATCTAAAACTGTACAATACGGATCTCTAATAACTTTTGAAAACACTTTTATGAAAAAAAGGATTTATACAGTGCCACTTTTCAAAATACGATTGTTGACGTTTCTCCGGAGTTTTGATGTTTTGACAGTTGTAAGATTTTAAAAAATGCCATGCTAGATTAATTATGCAATAATGTGCAAACTAAAATTTTCTCCGCTTTCACAGACAAAATGACGAAAAAAATATTTTCTGATGTAAATAAACAATGTTGAATATTTGAAAGTTATTTTTAATTCTAAACATCTTTTCTTTATAATAATTTTCGAAATTGTCAAAAATAAAGGTACTTTACTCTCGAGCACAAATCACATTTTTTGACAAACCTCGTATACGACTGCTTAATTTTGATATCTGATGGTTGCATTTTATATTTTGGACCATGCAGAACTTTTTATAAAGAATAACTGTTTTTTCGAAAACTTAATAATAAAAAAGTTACCCATATGACGCCAACTTACGTAGACACACTGTAGAAAACAACTATGAAATTACTCGTTACCTACTAAAACTTTGACAGAAACCATCTGCTGACATTTCGTCAATTTGTCGCTGGACATCATAATTTGACAAGCCGTAGTCGTCGTGATTTAAGAGTGAACCTAGACCTAACACGAAATATTCCATTTAGCATTTGTTGCTTAGCAACTTGCCTAGCAGCCGATGCAAAAATGAAATTCTGTACCAAATGTGCTTGTTTATGATTGAAGTTACGGTTATAAAATGAACAATCGAGGTTGTAGATAAAAGTATATACAATGTTTATGCCATTTTCCAATTCTGCTTTTAGTTTCGTGACTTTCATGTCTCTCAGCCATTTTTGCGTAATTATTTATTCATATTACCTCACATCTAACACCAATTTAATGGTTTTCTCATTTATTTGAATAGTTTTTACGGTGGGATAAAATTATACACACAGTACGGCTAATTACTATTTATTTATTTATAGAAATACTTACATACTATACTAAACTTAATTTATATATACACTTTACTTAATGTCTACTAATTTATTTACACTCGGTATAATAGTTCTAATTTGTCTTCAACAGTTGAATATTGCACTATTTATCTTCACTAATTCACTATCTAGTTACTGTTTACTGATACTGATTCACTGTTTACTCAAAACTGTCCGACTAACTTTATAACTCGCGTATATATTATAGTCTTTCAATTCTCGAACCTTCCTGAAATTACCACGTTTCTCGTATGTGTGAATACATCTACAGGTACCAGAAAAAATCTATAGTTTAGCGACAGGACCGGATTCTGACTTTGTAAAAATATTATTTATGTTTTGTTAGTATTATTCGTTCCCACGTCACTATTTTCAGTTTCCATTCTTGGAAATGGGAATAAATAATTAAAATGTGGTTCTTTGTTATAAAAAGTCAGTTTTCATCCTTATTTAGAAGAAATAATCTACCAAAGTCCATGGAGTGAAGACTTGAACTATAAAGAGCAGAATAAAATGGGGGATGGTGAATTTTATTTCGGAATTACGAAATTTATCAATTCTTGAAGCAAAATTATACTACAATATTGCAAAATTGACAAAAAAAAACAATTTTATTTTTGGACATAGTAAAAGTTCAAATCAATATACCAAGTAATGAATTAATCCAGTGGAGAGGTAAATTGATTAAGATTTATCACAATTTTCATAGGTGCCTCTCCTTTTTGATGGAAGATGCTAAGTTTTCACCTCTGAGGTCGAAACTTTTCACATTCCAACAGTACATGGCTTACTGTCAGTGGCTGATTGCAGCTATCGCACACTGGTGCCGTGGAAAGGACCATCAGATAGTCAATAGATAATCTTGTATGTGTTATAAAATCGTTTGATCTCTTCTTTTCATCGGGAATGATCTCCAGTGGCTCACGTATTCTGCTAAGCTTAAAATTTGATTCAGTCTAACGATCTTACCAGTATTCACAATATACTGAATCTTTTTGCGTCTGAAACAGAAATTTTTTAAACTGAGAAAACTGATGTTCAGGATTGCATCCCTTGTTTTTGTTCGAGTATTTTGAAAAATGAATTATTGACAATTCAATTGAAGTCTATGGTTATAGTAATGAAAATAAAATGAAACTTTGATTATCATTCAATAAATTTATTCAATGAAGTACTCTTGAAATATGAATATTTCCGATTTCTTAAACCCCGCTAATGACTATGTCGAAGCCAGTAATTGAAAAACAAATATCAAATAGCTCGCTTATCTTTGAATTGAAAAAGCAACAAATTTGAACATTTGACAAATGGATAGAGATCATCCATGGCATAGATACAAATTTTGTTAAAAACTTCACGAAAAAAACGTATATATTTATAATAAAATATTCATGATAAAGTATCTATTCAATTGGCGGGTGTCTGACCAAGAAGGGTAGATAATCTGACATGTATTTTCCGGCGGCCTCGAATTGCGGACCGATTACCTGATTTTAATAATTCCGTACTCGAACTGCGGACCAAACCAAGAAGACCCCTCTTTTAAAAACCATGAATTGCGGACTAAGCTTAAGTTTATACAACTAGGGTAAAGGTAAGGTGTAAAAATTAGGGAATAGTAAACCATTATAATTTCAATATTTTTTTATTTTGAATAAGAAAATTATAAGTTTTTAAAGAAATACATTTTGCTTATAATATGTTTATTGATCAACTAAAATACTATAGTCTATACAATATATGGGATATAGGAAATGTATAAATATGTTGATGTAGGTACTAATAAATCCAAGATTTATTTATTATTTACTTTATACATATAGGACAAACATTTCACGTAATTATATCTAGTAATTTCTTTATGTTCATATTGAAAAATTTTGGTAGTTAAAAAATCTTGTCGCTTTCTGACTTTAGTATCGCGTATTCTAGGTTTATCGGAGACAGATCGAAGTTTAATAATCGTATCTGTTTGAAACTGTTTTAATATATTTAAAAAGTTGAATATTGTTGGATGGGAAGAATGAAAATTTTCGTTAAACTTCGAATGGAAACTTTCGCATGCATTTGTTGTTCTCTGTATGCTGTCTGTCATTTCAGCCCACATTTCTGGAGGAAATCTTGCATCTCCGCCAATATAAAAATCTACCAAGTAATCGGCGAATGTCCTAACACGTTCGTCGTTCGGCATTTCTTCCATCAAATCAAATGAGAAGCAATCTCCTACTTCACTTGTATTCAAGAACGGCAATCCAAAACTATATTGTAACTATTTCCCTATTACACTACTTTCATCTTTATATTCCTTTGTTAAACCAATGCTTTGTAGTTTTCTAAACCAGGCCTGTCCCAAGTGAAACCGGCATCCAATGATTTTTGACTCATTCCATGTCGCAGCCACTGCGCTATGTATAGCTTGTTCAAAGTCTGCTGTCACTATTTTAGGCTTAAGTTGTAAATTAATTGTATTGCACCTTTCACAGAGAAGATCAAACAAAAATTTATACGTGCATTCTTTTTTGTCTGGAAGCAAACAAAATGCTATAGGAATGTAATAGCCATTTCGCTCTATATGAATTGTGAATAATTGCAGAAAATATTTGACACAGTAGGAAAACGTGCCATCCAAATATATTTTATCTGTGTTACATAATGCAGTCATGTTACTTTCTGTAGAAAACACCACAATTTTCTTCTCTAAATTGTTCACAAATAAAAACTTCTCACCTTCCGTACTCTTTACGTCGGTTTCTTCCAAAATGGCTATTGTTTCACTTAGGCTTTTCGGTAATCGTGGTTGGTTTTTGCGCTTAAGGCAGTAAATATTATTTCGTATGTAGTTGACATCTCTTGCTGTGATGGTTGACATATTCCCTGGATTTTGTCTGAACGACGAATGTAAAATTTTTGAAGGTTTTTCCGATAAATCTTCTGCTGCCTTACGTTTAACACTATTCGAAATCACTTGTCGATTATGTTTTTTAATATCCACCGTATGGTTGTGGTTCAGTGTATTCCTTGAAAGAACGTTCTCTTCGCGCACCGTGAAAATTTTAGCAGTACAGTTTTTGAAGGTACACGTCCAAAACTTCTCTCCGCTTTTCAATGTTTTCTTGAAAGAGAATTTTGCGTTTTGGAACACTAACAAAGGTTTTCCTCGTTCACTTAAACACTCAAATACCGACATATTTATTTGATGCTGACGACAAGACATTCAGTTAAATAATGAAGTTTTGGATATTTTAAATATTCATTCAGGTAGATTAGTTATTGATAGCGTATAATAAAAGTATAGGTTTTTCCCAATTAGTGGGCAGGTAGATTTCAGGTGGCCCTTTCGACTTGGTCCGCAATTCATGGGTCATTAAAAACACATGACAAATTTTAAAAATCATTTATGGTTTTTTGGTCCGCAGTTCATGTACGCCCGTATTTTCGGCGCTAAGAAGTGCAGGTAGGTCGAGTCATAAAATAACTCTTATCTTATTAATTTAACCACCAATATTTGGAAAAACCCAATAGTTTTCTATTTCTTATTTTCTGATATTTTTATACATAGTTACACTTTTATCAACCGGGTTTGGGCATGGATTTTCTTGTTTTTTTAGTTTCCTATTTCTTATTTTCTGATATTTTTATACAAAGTTACACTTTGATCAACCGGGCTTGGGCCTGGGTTCTCTTGTTTTTTTTTAGTTTTCTATTTCTTATTTTCTGATATTTTCATACATACCTAGTTACACTTTGATCAACCGGGTTTAGGCCTGGGTTTTCTTGTTTTTCCTTTTAGTCTTCTATTTCTTATTTTCTGATATTTTCATACATAGTTATACTTTGATCAACCGGGTTTGGGCCTGGGTTTTCTTGTTTTTTTTTTATTTTGAAGTTTAGAGGGAGGGTACTTTGGTCGGTTAGCGCCAAAAAATACACAGAGGATTAAAATGACCCTTCGGTCTTGGCGCCTAGTTTATATGTTGTAAAAAGTGCATTAATCCTTTAGCGCCCAAATTACATCCGCCCCTATTCAATATTTTGCTAATAACCCTAGCGGTTGATGCGGTAGATAAATGGAAAAAAAATTGTTTAAAAAACACGCCTTCCAGAAAACCTGTAATTTTATGTCAATCTAACCAAATTCACTCTACTTTTTCTGCCGCAAGATGTAGTGAGGAACATAATAAAGATGTTCAGTTCCTACCATATCTAAAATTTTTTAAACTGATGTCCAAAGATGTCTCACTTCCACAGTCATTTTACGTAAAATATTTCAGGAACAAAATCAGATTTTGAACAACCTTGAATATACTATATACTAAGTTCTAAGATGATCCTTTCTTACCTTTATAAGGTTTATCAATGTATATTTGTTAAGTTAACTCATGTGGAAAGCTTCATTGACTATAATATAGCTACCAAAATAAATGTTGAAATTCGAGGGATAAAATAAGATGAAAGAAACAAAATAAAAACATATAAGATCGCAATAGAATGATTATTGTAGCAGTAATCCTGAGAAAAGCATTACAAAAAAACTCCCTCGGGCATTTTCTTTTTTTGTATTTATGAAATTTCGTCTATAGCTTAAAAAACCTTCCAGTTTCGATGAAACATTAAATCTCGACCTTGGCTCAATACACGATTTTATATTTTTCATTTAAAAAATCTTCACAATAAAGATCAATGATGATTGTTGTAGAGAATATCTAACTGAACAGTTCGGCTTTTTATTACGTCTTTATTACCTTCACCTGTTTGTATGTAGGTATCATTTGAATCCATCAAACGTTATTCTTAATAACTTAACTTAATATTAAGTTGGTATTTTCTACCAATTCACAATGAATTTGTCATGTTTGGGCTTTAGTTGTTCAAAAATAATCATAAACTGCGCCTCAACTCTTCAAATATTGATATCTGGATCCAATAGTGTTCAAATTAACAGAATAAAATGGAAACTAAAATTTAATTGCCCTTATACAACTCATAATACAGATACGTGTGAATATGAAATAGTCGATAGTCTTAGTTTGTTGTTTTATGTCTCAGGACACAATAATAATTTCAGGTTGACACTGGCAGGTCAGCCATATTGTTCTGGAGGGTACAATCATGTAATATCCTATTCACTTTCCATTGATTGCTGGTAAACAACGGATGATAGTTAATAATAAGTTGTTAAAATTATCAAATATGCCATCGTTTAGTAGTGTTGTTAAGTATGGAATGTCCAGCTAGCTAAATAAGGTTCTAAAGAAGCCTTCACAGGTCCTGCCTATAGCTAAGGAACAACAATAAAATGGAGGCTGACACAAGGACACCTCCATTCTAAGAGTTTACCGAATAAGGTAGACAAGGAACTGTCGTCCAGGCTGTTGAAACTGGGTAAGAGAGATTTGAAGACAGTTAACGACCTGGTGACTGAACACTGTACCCTGAGAAAGCATCTGCACGGGATGGGCGAAGTTAGTGAACCTATGTGCAGAAAATGTGAACTCTACGATGAAACACCTATTCACATACTTTGATTCCGTGAGAACTAACAAGGACTCTGACGGAAGCACTTTGGAGTGGAAATAATACAACCATCACAACCAGTGAAGATCTCTCCAGATAAACTGGTGGGCTATATACAAGACACGAAGCTTCTGGAGTGGAAGTAGATAGATAACATGGGTAATGGTACAAAGATTCAGCTCAAGTGCCTGGGCCGTTGTGCCCAACCCTAACGTATGAATGAATGAATAAAGTGTGGAATGTGGAGAGCAAGATATAAGGTATCCCTTTCCTCTATTTCCGGCTATTTTAATCTACCGAAGTGACAATTTAATTCATCTTTACATGCAGCTGAATTTATTGCTCTCAATTTCCATTGGGCTCAAAAAACACATTTGTTATTTAACGCTTTAGTCCATTGAAATGTTACATTTTTTAGGCCTTACCTTGCGTTTTTTAGAGGGCGTAATTTTATTTTTTTGATGTGTAGGGGGGTCAGTATAAAGCTAAAACCAAGTTTGTGGGGTCGCCACCCTTGTCCCACGGCCGCCATTTTGAAAATGGGGGTTGAAATCGTTTTTACGATATATCTCTTAAACTATTTATTTGATAAAAAAAATTTGTCAACATTTTTTGTTGCATAATATAGGTATAGTTAAGAGTACTTAAAAATAGTACTCACTTCGGAGCGCTGTAAACCCTTAGCTATTGACTTAATGAAAAAATGATGCGAATGAAAGTTGTTCCTCAAAAAACGATCTACAAAAATGGTAAGATATCATTTTTTCGTAAAATGATGAAAAAAAAAGTTTTTTTCTCGAATTTCTGAAGATTTTCGCTTATAACTTTTTTATTTATAGTTCTACGACAAAAAGTTACTGGATCAAAGTTGTAGAGAATTTAATTTGCAACAAAAAATGTTTACAAATTTTTTTTATCAAATGAATAGTTTAAGAGATATATCGTAAAAACGATTTCAACCCCTATTTTCAAGATGGCGGCCGTGGGACAAGGGTGGCGACCCCACAAACTTGGTTTTAGCTTTATACTGACCCCCCCTACACATCAAAAAAATAAAATTGCGTCCTCTAAAAAACGCAACCCCAAATGTAACTTTTTAATGGACTACTTCAATTATTATTTAATTCAATTCAGGAATAGTTCACAGACTGCGCCATGTATTATTAGTAAATTTTTCATTATTTATATGAAATATATACTTCTTTTTTGAATGAAACTAATTGTTCCTAAGAAATTCCACATTGATGTAAAAATATATGATGAAATGAAACACTTTAATTTGTTAAAATCTACATTTTATTCTACATCATTATAGACCAAGTGAGAGCCTTATCTATGCAATTTATGAAAAATCTAAAGTATTTTAAAGCCGCGTCCACATTATGTCGAATGGTGTCGATCGACAATCGACTATTGTAAAACTGCGTCCACATTATGGATCGACAATGTCGGGCGACCATCCACACTGGATCGACACCATTCGACATAATGTGGACTTAATAATTACTTCGTTATTCAAAATATCATCGTCAGAACACAGGAACACCATGTAAAATTGTAACTATTCTTTAAATATGACCAGCTGACTTACAGCATATTATTATGCCAAAATACACAAGGTTCAACTCCAACCATTCGAACGCTATCTGAACTTTTTTGTTTAACGGTATCCAAGTTTTCACAGATCTTCATTTATAATGAGATACAAGTTATAAAAAGACAAAATTTCATATTCCTTCAAATCTATGATTATCTATGGGTACAGAATACAGATACTTATTTTTTTGAATGTCTCTGTTTTTCGAGGCGAGATGAGAAAAATCTCCATAAATGTTCCATAAATAATCTAAATTAAATGGATACATGTTCATATTTTTGATTGATATACAATAAGTTCAATTTTCTGTCGTTAAATCAGTTTCCACTCTTAAGAATTATAATCGTATCACAATAAAGGAAACATCAACTTTCCATGATTCTCCCTCTAATAGTCCTATGGAAGTGGAGGCATTAAAGGCAAACAATGCACCCACTGATAAGATATTTTGATGGAGCAGGCACAATATCTTTTGAGAGCAACAATGGGGTCTCCAAAACAACGCGATTTTGTCGTCGTAGTTGTTGTGTCGAATGACGGTCTTTTGTAGTTTCGAAATGCCTGAACAACAATTGTGTGTTTACATGATATTTTTTAGTAGCTCTCAAGTCAAAAGGGCGGAATAGCTCGACTTTAAGTTACTTTCTTGTTGAATTCTCTCTTGTTTATCTTTTAGATTAGACAACTGAGGGTTATTTCGAAAGCTTCCATATAAATTAAATTACTTCTAGACAATTTTTTATTAAATTGATTAAAAAATTTTCAATCAATGGTATTTTGAAGTTCTAAGTGATTTTGGAAAAAAAAATTGATAAGAAATAATTTTCAATTTAATTCTAAACGTGGTAAAAAGTCTGTCTGATCGAATTCACGAAAACTCCAATACGTAGGATTTACGCCACCCTACAAAACTTGAATTCTATAGAACCATTTAATCAAACACTCCATTAATACCATCTACCGAGCGCTCTTTTATACCATACAAAAATGGCACGCAACCTTTGTATTTGGCGTCAAGTCTATAAAGTAGACAAAAACGAAAAGTGTTTCAGAATTAATTTTAAAAAGTGTCACTCGAATGCTTTCAGCTTGTTTCAATAGTTAATGGGAATGTTATTATATTATTCGATTTTGAATAGTTCCTTATATTTCATAGATAATGTGTCTATATACAATACGAACCAGCAGTATTCGCACACCTATGATTTTAGTAAGACTTAACTCACCATACAGGGTGATTGATTAGTGTGATAAAGCTCAATAGGTCTGTTATCATGAAATATAACCATAATCATCCGAAATATTTGGTTTCAATGAATTATTATTCACTTACCTACTTTAATTCAAATATA
>CAJUYG010006337.1:0-12323 GCA_910591675.1 Galerucella calmariensis
TTAGTCATTCAAAAACAAACTTCCATTAAAAAAAGCGTTATGAAATAATTCTGAACCCATCCACTGCGATCGCTGAAATTCTTCTTCCCTTAGTCTGTTTTTCGGCCTCAGCTGTCTTGCCTATTTCGACAACTCAATTGCAACTAGCGCTTCAGGTGGATGGGTTTGGCACCTCATTTTTTCATTCTAGGTAATCCTATTGGACTTTCACTTCTATAGGTTAGACTGTTTTGTGTGCCGGTCTACTAACACGTGTTCATGTAGTGGCTGAAGAATTTTATAAAATTAAAAATGTTCATAATATGAACCCCAATTAGGGGATAAAATTTAAATTTTTTTTTTTAAATTTAATGTAATTTTAACAGTGACGTGAATGCGTTGTAGACATTTGACTAGGTTTCCTGTTTCATATCTGACGAGTAAGTGATTCTTCACTAGTTTCTTCTTAAAAAATTCTCCAACGATTATTGCTTACTTGCAGCTATGGCACTGATGATGGCCTAATAGCCGAAAGCGCTTTACAATTTTAAATAAAAATTTTACACAGAATACAAAAATGTTTTCTTGACTTTCTAGTCATGTGTACAAAGATATTCACAAAAGAATAAATCAGAAATCAGTGAATTTCTATCATTTTATTATAATTTTGATAGACTTGACTCATTTTGAGTACATTATTTAAACAATTGTGCTTTAATGAAGTACTTAAGATATTAAGCAATAAATTATAATCAATTGTATCGAGCGCTCTACCAAAATTGCACATTGTCCACAATCAGTTGCAGCAATAATGTCATCTACAATATTCAGTTATGAGAACAACACCAACCGTAGCAATGAAATTCATTAGTGATATAACCCCTCTGGACTTGTATGTGAAGGCGGCTGCGATAATGGCCATGTTACGATTGCGCACGGCAGTTGTAAGCCTCAAAGTAGGAGAGGGTCAATTGAGACTAGGCCCATGGCGAGAAGCGCTTCCTGCACTACTTCCGCTGCAAGCGGCTAGTGATACAATTGAACCCAGGTTTGTATTTGATAAACCCTACAAAATATCAATTAAACAGCACAGGGTCAGATGCTGCAAATGCAATACACATGAATATAGACGGCACAGATGACATCAGGACTAGTACTAGAGTGCCACCAAGATAAAGCTCATGCCTCGGTAAATAATTAAGATAACACGAGATGAGTAAAGGTAATCACATTGCCGATTCTTTAGCAAAGGAAGCGGCTAGACTGAAAAATTTAGGACTCAGTTGTTTCAGCTACCATGCTGATATGTTGCAAGTTCTTAAAAACTTTCTTGAATACACTGAAGTTATTTTTCTTACAGGGAACACTACTTCACGGCAGTCTCCTGGATTAGTTCGACGGAAATCAGTGTAGTATGGTTAAATCGTCCCCAAAATTTATCTGTGATAACTATATGCTCTAGCCCAAAATGGGACTGCAGAGAGGTATGTATTATCATAAAATAAGTTTTCAGTTTTTTTTAATACTAATTTTCTGCACCCTGCTTATATCAATTCAATATAAAAGCAAGGTTCTTCCATTCCGAAATAAAATTTATTTTTGTATTACAAATATTGTCTCAAAAGTCACATATGCCAACGTGTGAGTGTCCTTAGATATGCAAAGATATAGGAAAACTCAGTTTTATGAGAATATCTTGTCTTCTCTGCCACCAACACGATTTTGGATATTATGCTTGAGTTCCAAGAAGACCCACATAATTCTGATATCGAAAAACAGGAAAATCACGTTCATGATAATCGTCAAAATTTCCGCCATTGGCCTAATCAGGTCTAATGAGGTTCCTCACTGGATGAGAGAAGAGCATACGCAATATTCTGGAAAAGTTCATTTGGGCAGGATTTGTTGGGAATCATATCGTAAGTCTTTTTTTCACTGATGGCAGTTTGAATGGAGATAAATATTTAGAACTGTCCAAAATAATGTCGTGCCAGCTTTGACAAACTTATACCCTGATCCAGCAAACCCACAAGCTCCTGCCAATGCTATATGGTTTCAGCAAGATGAAGTACCGCACCATCACCTGAACCAAATTTTTCCAAATCTGTGGATAGGGACTCGCGAATAGATAGAATGACTACTTTTTGTGAGGATATGTTAAAAATATTGTATACAAAACAAAACCCCTCAACTTAGATGACTTAAAAGACGAGTCACGCTTGCGATTAGTCAGTTTATCATGTTATTATTTATAAAAAGTGGGTGTGACCTATTTGGTTTTTACGGGGACTATGTTGTTTTTTATGGATTATCAATTTAGACTATGAAATGTCAAAGTAATTAATGCATAATTCTTTGAAAAGCTTTATTATTTACAAAACACAAAAACTAATTTATAATACTGAAATTTTCATTTGATTTTTCGTTGTTGTTTCGTTCTACAAATGCGAGGGCTACAGGTGGATGATATTTAACGTGGGTTGGAGTTTTGTACGTAAAGTGGATTCATCTATTATTCAGGATAAGCGGAGGGTTTGCAAATATTGGAAATTTTGTCGCAGGAAGGTTTGTGGTCCAGCTATTAATTATTGAAATGTATCAATGGTAAAATTAATCCCAATTAGTTAAAATGGGAGAATGAGCAAATATTAAAATATAAACGCGCTTCATTAAATACGACAATATTACAGGAAAAAGAAACTGTAATAATACTTTATTAAAATATATCTTGTGTACGTTTCTTGTGGTATATAATATATTATATTGATTATTTGGTTTGCTATAAATGGGAGTTTCAATATCGTTTCTGCTGCCGTTATCAAGAGCTATTGTATTTTTATTGTACGTTCCGTTTTTTTCTAAATATGAGTAATATTCAAATTATGTTCACTGAATTCCATTTAACATGACGGCCTTCTTTCCAAGAATGTTTACAAATACCCGGAAAAACAGCTACATTTTTCCAATGTCTTTTTTGTGTTCTTCCATTCTGATTTTCAATGATATACACTGTGGGCCAAATTAAATGGAACATAATTTGAACCCTAATAACATTTTTGTTTGTTACTTGATTTCATTGCTATTCTAATATTATGATATTGGCTAACTTTCACTTCTATAGGTTAGACTGTTTTGTGTACTAGGTATTAAATTAAAAACGTCAATTTTTTTGACAACTAACCAGAGGCAGACTGAAAAATCTTCAATATTTAAATGTGAAATAATGATTTTGGTATTTATTTAATTTATCCATCAAAATTAGTTTAAACCCAAACAAAATTAATATGGCTATGTAGCCTATGTCAATGCCTTTCAAACGAGATATCACTTGCCATGGGGTCCCATTCAAATTTATTGGCCAGAGTGGCACTGTGACGTCATCTATTACTATCACGTCACCTGTTACCATTCGTAGACAAGTTTACAACACTCTATTTCCACTCTCCAAATTTTATTAATGTATGTGTAGCCGTTCAGAAGATACGAAGGGGGAGGGGACTTTTGAATAGCACTGTATAATAGTTCTATGTGTTACTATGAAGTCCCACCTTGCGAGGAGATTCCTAACCTTTCTTTCTCCTATTCCTACGCCTTCTCAGGCGTCGGATTGAAGTTCTTCCTGTACCTACAATCTGGTCTATCCATTTCCTCCTGGGTCTTCCTCTTCGTCTTTTTCTTGATATTCCCATTTCCATAGATTTCCTTGCAATTATATCTTGCTTCATTCTCACTAGGTGGCGAAACCAGTTTAATTTTTAATTAGTTATGCTTCTGATTTCTTCGTTCTTTACTTTGTCCCATTTCGCTCTACCTGCTATTTTCCTTAAATGTTTCGTTTCATTTTTGTTCCATGCTTTTTCTGCTGTACCCAGTTCTCCCTGGCATAAATTATAGTTGGTACTGTAATTTTGTTGTAGATTCCCAACTTTGTGTTCATATCAATGTATTTATGGCTTAATAAAGTTCGGAAAGGAATAATATAATCTTGTTGATTCATTTGCTCTGTTATCAAGTTCTGCATCTATTTTCCTAACCTCAAATATTTAAAATATTCTGTAACTTGTCACTGAAAATTCGATGTCCCGTCGATTGGTAAGTGGGTATTGGGCAATTGCCTTGTTTTTCACATCAACTCGATGTTAAATACGGCTTCCATTTAAAATAATGAAGCCTACATGTGTCATGGGCTAGCGGTCTATAATAAAAGTATTAAAAATGAGAAGCAAGAAAGTTTCTAGGTAACGTTTATTTTTAAATAGGCCGCAACGGCTTCAATTTTTTAATTTCAGTTTTAATTCCAATTAGAAGATGGCGCATTTGTTGTTTATATTACTACTGTGTTCGTGAACATTTTATATAATAGGTGCTTTGTGGCTAAAACGTTGTAATAACCGGCTTGTTGGAAATTTCACATTTATGATTGAGCTTTGTATTCATTTAATCAAGCATTGGAGAAATTGATGGAGAAAAATGCAAATCGTGAAATATTTCCATACTCACCCCTTCATTCAAAATTTACAACAAAGATATTTGTTTGTGACCTGAATAATACTAAAAAATTGAAATTGGTTTTTTTTTGGATAAAGAAATAGACTTTTTTTAATAAAATCATTCTTTTACCTCAAAATGTTGAATGAATTGTGAAATACTTCCGTGTCTAACCACATTGAAACGTTGAAAATAAAAATAAAAAAATTCCCAAATATAGTCGAAACATAAATTGATTACAGTGAAGATTCTTAAAATGTACAATATTTGTCATTTAAGTTCATGATAATGAGTATTAACATAATTTTTCATTTTCTTATTGGAAAAATCTGTTTATAAAATGGAAAAATTAAATTAAATCCCAGTGTACTTCTCTTACTTCATACTTAAAATAAAAGTAACAAAACTTTTGCAATAAAAACGTATTAGATTAAAACCGAGTGGGTGTGGAACAGAAGTTACAGCCCATGAAACTTTTATTAAAAACTTATCCAAACAGGAAATGTAAATATGAAAAAAAACAAAGTTATAATTATAAAAACCAGGGATTTGTTGGCAAGCGATTTAAAAAGTGGCCACATAAATTAAATAACTGCTCAAATTAATGGCCAAAGTTATTAACTTTAATAGTACTTTAAAACTAACCGCATCTGATTGCATTTTTATATTTATGTAGTGGTTTTCCACTGTGTCCTTCGTCTACTGATATCAATCTGAACTATCATCCACATAATACCTCTGAATATTCTCCCTCCTGTCAGCAACCTAACCAGAGCCCTGGTTTGTTCGCCTATTTCAGGTTAATAATAACTTCTGAGTCTGCTTTTTTATTATTTGTTTTATGTCATACCTAATGAAGGTTTTGGAACACTGGAAGCAAATCGCGCCCCTCCTTGTCCCAAAGATTCTGCCTCTTCCTTGTACTTGTGATCTGAATGGCCTGTTAGCCAGGCTAAGGACAGTTAATTTTAACTCTGTTATGGTTCACAAGCAATTCCAAATTAGTTTGGAATAATTTGCATGGAGCTGATTTCTTTTACAGCCACATTAGCCACTAGGATAGCAATGGTTCAGACTCTTGCCTCAATAAATATACAGGATGAATCACGAGACCAACGGGATGGAGGGTTATAGCGAAACGGTGGAAGTTTTAAAATGTTTTTCACTTTAGTAGTTTGTACATTCATATAGGCTATATTTTGAAATTATTTTGAAATATACAGGATGTTCCAATAAAGTATGGCGTATCAAAGTTATACTTTTTCTCATGGGACACACTATATTTTATTGCATTTTTTGATTTTCCCTAAAAAATAAAGTATTCCTTCATAATAGTTCCCTATACCTAGATACAGAGGGTTCCGAGTTATGCTGACTTTTTTTAAAATGTGACCATATCGAGAAAAATTAATAACTCATTGATATAACAAATTCCAGCAAATTTTCTCTCACATCTTGTTGGACATTTGTTGAATGTATTTCACGATTGAGTACTAAATATCTATTCACAGGGTGTTCAGAATTTTCAGTTTAATTATTAGATCCTTCAATGGGTAATATCGAGCATATTTTAAATGACTGATGATTGATGATTCACCATATTAAAAAAAAATTTCCTCTTTCGAATGGTATAAGGATGTCCTATACCTAGGTATTATAATTCTCGTGCAATTTACAATTTTCTTAAATCGTATGGAAAATCGAGTTTAAAACAAAAAATTCATACAAATATAGTCGGTACCTAACTTAAATGATATTTCTCTGTTGATTCACTTAACAATCTTGCGTCAGTTTTAAATTTTATTACTTCAAAAAATGAAGAAGTACCCGTTAAACGAAAAAGTCGACATGATACTTTGCATTGGGGAATGTTCATAAAATTGTCTCCTAACATCTAGAGTTTATGCTCAAAAATACCCTGATAGAATTCACCCAAAGAAGGAAGTTCTTGAAAGACTGCTTAATAGATTTCGTGCTACTGGTAGCGTTGCATACGAGAAGGTGACCAAAACTAAACCAGTTACTGGCGACAACGCCAACCTATTTGATGTACTGTTGTCGGTTACGGAAAATCCTCATACCAGTACTAGAAATATTTCAAGTGAATTAGGAATAAGTCAAGATAGATAGATAGATAGATAGATAGATCTTTATTGTTCTTTCGTATGAGGATACATGAACAAGGGTGACAACATTTATAACAATATTAGCTAATACAAAACATATATATTTTAATAATAAATTTGATATTATTCGTTTACAATGAAAGATCTGATTTTTAATATTCTCTTTATTATGTCATATATTTGATAGAGAATTTGTGGTTCGGCTTCATTATTTATTATTGATTCAATATCAGTTACGGATTGATATATTTCAAGAAAGGGACGTCTAATTCCTTCATACACTGGACAAACAAAAAATAAGTGTTGTAGAGATTCTAAGGCAAGGCAGTTACAAATAGTACATACTTCATTGATTTTTATTGTGTATGCATTGTTATTAACATACATGTAAATTATATTACTATTGTGAGTGCGTATCTGTGAAATTAAGCGTTTAATGTATACATTGGGCAGTATGTACTTAAAAGTATTTTGTTCCAATCTTCTATATAACTATGTTGCTCAAATTTTTCTAAGATAGTGCTGATTGTGTCCGAGTCAAAAGTATCAATATCAAGTTCCGAGGCTCCGATTTTATGTAGGATGTCATTTAATTGGCTGATCCAGTTATATTTTGATACTATTTTATTCTGCTGGTTTAGTTGACACATTCTCTTTAGTGCAATCTTGGGAAATCTATTTAAAGGTAACTTTTTAATCTTTAATAAATATTCTAGAGCTTGTTTTATAATTAAATACCCAATTTTCACCACTTTTATTTCAGCTCTCAATATGTAACTGGGCGTAGTTTTCTGTAAATAGAGAAAATTTTTCCAGAAGTGATTTTGAATTATTTCTCCTTCATTTATATACCGAAGTCCCCATATTCCACTGGCGTACGAGTAGGTTGGAACTACGATACTGTAGTATAGGGCCTTAACACTTTTAATATCGGTCATGTGTGAAGATTTAATTACATTCTGAATTGCGTTTTGTGTTATTTTAGCTTTCTTTATCCGCGATTTTAAATTTTCTGAAAATGTATCATTAAATGAGAATATCACTCCTAAATAATTATAGTTATTCACTTGCTCAATTAGTGTGTTTTTGTACCAAAATTTAGGTTTATGTCCGATATTAGCACTTCTCCTGAATATAACTACCTTTGTTTTATTCACATTAACTACCAGTTTGTTACTATCGCTATAATCCGATAGAATTTTCATAGATTTGTTCAGCTGAATTTCTGAGTCTGCCAGTACAACAAAATCATCGGCATACCCCAAAGCATATATGTCAGTGCTTTGATCTAGAGAGTCACCTCTAGCGCCTTGTTGCTTGAAGTAGCTCTCTATGTCTGATACATATAATGCAAACAATAGTGGGCTTAACGAGTCGCCTTGAAGGATTCCTTTGGTGATCTTGATTTTGTTTGAGACACAACCTTTCTGATCAATTGTAAGTGTAGGCATGGAGTGAATTAGGAATAAGTCAAATGAGTGTGTGTAAAATTCTCAAGAAAAATCGCTACCATCCGTATTATATCCAACTACACCAACAGATGACACAACAGGAGTATGATAAACGTTTGAATTTTTGTTTATGGACTTTGGATAAAGTTGGAGAAGATCCTGATTTTTTCAATAATGTCTTGTTCATTGACGAATCAGCTTGCTTTCCACAATAATGGGTTGGTGAATAGACATAATTTTCATTATTACGATACAGCAAACAAACATTTATTCCACACTGTTGATCGCCAACACCGATGGAGTGTAAACGTTTGGGAAGGTATTGTGGGCGAGTATGTTATCGGCCCGTATTTTTTTGACGGACACCTGGATGATAAAAAATTTTTGAGTTTTTTTAAAAAAGACTTCTGGAACCTTCTCGAACACCTATCACTCAGGATCCGAAATAAAATGTGGCTACAATTGGACGGGGCTCCTGCCCACTTTTCACGTGCAGTTAGAAACTACATAATAGAAAATTCAGAAATAAATGGATAGGTAGAGGCGGTCCTTATAATTGGCCAGCTAGGTCACCAGAATTGTCCAAGATGGATTTTTTCGAATGGGGTTATATTAAAAATATTGTGTATTCTACAGACGATATGAAATTGAGAATTTCGAACGCTTTCGCAATTATAACACCCGATATGTTAAATAATGTAGGTAAATCGTTGGAAGGTACAATCACGTGTTGCATTGCACAAGATGGCAAGCATTTTGAACATCTATTATAGTAATTTCTCATTTTTTGCTTTGAATAATTTGTTGTTGGTTTTGTAGTATTTATGTATTTGCTTTATTAAAAATGTGTTTTTGTTTTTGTTAGCTCAACGGCTTAAGAGCGTGTACTGTATTAATGTTTGAGAATTTGCAATTGGTTCATCGTTAATAATATATAACTTTATTTGAAAGGGACTTACCCATGATGTTGGTGTTTTCCAAAAAAATGGCTCCACGATCGATCGTTTCGCACTGGAATTGTTTCTTGCCCTTGTGACACTATTAAAGTTTATATATTATATTTATGTTTGCGAATACACACGCGGTTTAACAAATTTATATTAGCTGTTTATCAAAATGAAGTTTACGAAATTGTGAATAGGAAGAAGATGTTTCCTTCAGTACAGCGGGTTTAACAATGATAAAACCAGTCTCTTATCAAAAGAAGGTACTTAATGGTTTTGAAACTGGTATAGCATTTTATACGAAATTAAGCCATGAGCATGAGCGGCTCGTCGAATTTAATGAAATAAGAGGGCGGCGCGAACAGTTTTATTATGTACTCAAATACTTGTCGGTAAGAAATGAGCTAGTGTACCTCAGCAACTACAAGTGTGCATATTTATTGGCAACTTAACTGTTTTTTTACAGATCATCAAAATTTAAAGAAAATTGCCTATGTTTTAAAATAGATTTACCATACAATTTAAGAAAATTGTAAATTGCAGGAAAAGTATACTACCTAATTACCTAGGTATAGAACACCCTCAAACCATTAGAGAAAGGAAATTTTTTTGAACATGGTGAATTATGAAAATACAGGGTGTTCAATTTAAATTAAGCCCGATATTACCCATTAAAGAATCTAATAATTAAATTGAAAATTCTGATCACCCTGTAAATAAATGTTTAGTACTCACCCTAATATTGTTGCAATTTCAGCCTGTAATATCAAAAACATTAACAGACCCGTAGTCGGTGAAATTTAGGTGTTAAAACTAAATATTGTTCTACCTGTCTAACATTTCAGTTGTAAAATTATTCTGTAGTAATTATCTTTCCGAAGTAACGAGTACGATTTGATACTGTGCTATTGTTATCGGATTAACGACTACCTGCTCCGGGTTTTGGTCTTAAATAAATAATTTGTTGAAAAAAAATATCTTGGGATGATGTTATGACAAACGGTTAGTTCCAGTTAGTCCCTCCTATTGGCACCACTTGTTGATTATGCTTAAGATAGTTTGAGTCTGCTTCAAGACAATAATCGCCAAATTGTCTGTGTGCCCTAAACCTTTGGCTTAGTGACTGACGGTCAACGCTCAAAAAACACAAATGCAACTTCACCAAAAGAACAGCACTGCAAGGCACAAAACAGTGGTGGGAGAAACAGAGATTTCCTTTGCCAAAGAACCATTTTTTGGTCATAGGCTCACTTGGAATATTCACATAGTGAAAGCCACACAGAAAGCTATCATGTATTTAGGCAGATGTAGAAGACTTTGCGGTAAGAACTGGGGACTTAACCCAAAAATGACCTTGTGGTTATATACAAAGGATGTCAGACCAATGATAACTTATGGGTCCGTGGCGTGGTGGACAAAGACGCAGCAAGTAGGAGCAATAGGGCTGTTGAATTACACACAAAGGCTGGCCTGCCTGTGTATCACAGGGTCCACAAAAACTACTCCCACAGCTGCAATGGAAGTCCTAATGAATCTGCCACCTCTACACATATTCATACAAGGTGAAGCGAGATCTGTAATGCACATATCAATACATAGTCGGCAACAGATAAGCCAAACGCATAGTACTGACAACTGAAAGATAATCGAGGAGCTAAAAGCGGACTATGTAGTGGGACAGCCCATCGATGCAATAGCTACGGGATATAGCTTCGATAATAAGTTCAAGGTAACTATACCAAACAGTAGTGATGAGCAAAGCAAAACCAAGACCAAGACTCGAACAGTCTCGGTCTTGGTCTTGCCCAAATCTGTCTGGTCTCGGTCTTGGTCTTGGTCTTGATATATTTTGTTTGGTCTTGGTTTTAGTCTTGGTCTTGCCATAATTTCTTAACGAACATCTTTCAAAACATTTTGTAAACATTTTATTTTTATGCAACAAACATTACTACTGGCTCGTTCTTATACTGTGCAACGGCTTTGTCACAAATCGTCTTAAATACAGAAACTTTATCATGTACGTTGCGATATGAGCTTGTCACAACTTGTCAAGAGAATGATTCTCTAGATCAAAATATATTTATGAAAACTCAAGAGCCTACCCTTCTCCAACGCATAAATTGACCTTTTAGAAAAAAAATCCTTGTGAAAAATGAAAATATTGAAAAATAAGTGATTTTCCTTTGGATTTTAGCCATGTGTTAACCAGACATTGGGACAAAGACATTTTTGTAGATCCATTTTTTTTAAACAGTGATTTCTTTGTTTTTTATGTATAACGTTAAAATCTAGTAAACAAAACTGACAATTCGACATGCCAACTTATATTGTTCCAAGAAAAGCATATGTTGACGCTGTTACAAACATTTTAATTTCATACGTTTACTGTGAAAAAGAATTTTTGGTTGAGTCTTGCGTATTTAGTCTTGGTCTTGCATAGTCGGTCTTGGTATTAGTCTTGTTCTTGTTCATTCTGTCTTGGTCTTGCGAGTCGAAGAATGGTTTTGGTCTCGGTCTTGGTCTTGCTTTTTCGCAAGACCAAGACCAATTTTGCTCATCACTACCAAACAGGGAAGACTGGAAAAAAGGTGTACCCATATGCGGATGTTTTTTGGGTATACAGACGGGTCAAAGACGTTAGATGGCGTAGGAACCGGTATAGTAGGGCTCATCAATGCCATTCGTTGGGCCGGAACCCTTCTGCGGCGTTGCAAAAACCATAACAAGTATAGGAACAAAGAAGTGGGTCGCTCACAAATCTCTGAAATGGTGGAGGACAGAGGCAAGCGAAACAGTTCATAGTAGAACACTCGCCAAAAGTTACAGTAGATCTGATGGCCAAAGATAGGAAAACTGTCAAAGCTGTAGTGGGTGTGTTAACGGGGCATTGTAAGCTCAATAGGCATTTAAAGCTGATGGGATTGACAAACGAAGATATGTGCAGGTTTTGTCACCTAGCAAAAAAAGCGGCAGAACACATTCTATGTCAGTGCCACACTAATAGACTTTTTAAAAAAAGTCAGACTGGAGAATGTAATTTAGAGCTTAGAGGACCACAATACATCTGAAGAGGTCTCATTGGAATAGGCCAAAAGCCACCTCATAACATCGATCTATCTATCTTTGGATGCATATATAGAGTTTGTTCAATCATCCTTTGTCGTTACGTCATACATTGTTCAGCTTGCTCTCTCATTCATGAAATGGATGAGACGGAATTATGACGTCTTTAACGTATTTCTGATCTAAGGTCGACATACATTTTATCTGTTACTCTTGACAGTTCAGTGTCATATTTTGTAAGCAATTCTTAATATACAGGGTGTCCCAAATAA
>CAJUYG010006339.1:0-12319 GCA_910591675.1 Galerucella calmariensis
ATGATAGATTATTTCATCAGCTTTGTGTTACTAATGACGAAGATTTCTACCGTTTGTTGCTTCTTACTGAAGTTCGTTGGCTGTCAAGAGGCAATTGTCTGATTCGATTTTACAACCTTTTTGAATCTGTGATAGAGTTCTTGGTAACTAAAGATACAGAACTGCGCAACAAGCTCATAACATCAAAGAATGATATAGCTTACATGACAGAACTGTATAAATTGTTCAACGACATAAACCTCGAACTGCAAGGCGATGAACTAAATCTAATTAAAACAAAAAATGTCGTTGCTGCTTTCGCAGCCAAACTGCTTCTGCACAAAAAGAATATGGGCAGACGTGAGTTTCACAATTTTCTGAATTTATCAGTATCCTGCAGTAACGACGACTTGTTTGCCTACTGCCAACATTTGGAAAACCTCCACATTGACTTCACCGAACGATACGAGGACATTTTAAACTTGGAAATACCAGACTGGGTGTTGGATCCGTTTTCAAATGTCAACACAGCAATGTCACCTCAGCTGGAAGAAGAACTTATAGAATTGACAACAAACGAAGAAATAAAAATCAAGTTCAAAAATGGAAATCTAGAATTTTTGGCTACAAAAACCGATCCCGCAATTGTACCCTGGATTGTGGTCAATTGTTCAACGATTCTTGATAGCATTCCCATCGTCATATTTGTGTGAACGTGGATTTAGTGCTGTGGCAACGCTGCTTACTAAAAAGAGAAATCGTTTGCGTGTTACCGAACGTGGCGACTTGCGGCTGTTTTTGAGTAAATTGGAACCTGATATCAACAAACTTATTGAACAGCATCAGATTCAACCTTCACATTAGTTTTTATATAAGAATTGATTATGTTTGTTTTATTTTCAATAAAAGATACTCTGTCCGAATACTATAAAGTTGCGTTTCAATAATCAGTTATAAGTACTTAGCGGTTTTTAAGTATGTTTGAAAAGGGGGGCGTTAAAAAATAATTTATTCTTAAAGTGGGCAGTAGACAAAAAAAGGTTGGGAACCCCTGTCTTAAATGGAACACCTTATACATTATTGTATTGATGGATTTTCCTCTACAGGAGGAAAAGTCAATTAGTTGGGAGCTGTGGATAATTCCAACGTTAAATATGCCCAAACTGCGTCAATAACTCCACTCAATCAGTGATATTTTGACTTGTTTGGGGACAAAAACAAAGGGACCGAGAAGCTGGTGAGAAATTATATCATTCAAAAAAGTGTGCAGACGTACTTTCCGTAGCGGCAATGTTTCTTATTCCTACGACTTTAGATAATGTCACACTGATAGTTCTCGTCAGGTCTGTACTTTGCTGTTTACGATCAATTATCATTTATGAAAAAGGAATATTAATCTCATTATTTTATATTCATTCAAAAAATACGACAATATGCCTGAATACAAGCGAAAACATCAGCATTTTGGAAAATCTCGAGTATTTTCAGTTAGAAAAAGATGCTGGTAATTATTTATTCCATAGCCTTTTCTAATTTCAAGATTAGCTATATGTCATAATGGCAAATAAAGTAAACGACACACTCAAAACCCGGATATACGTCAGAAACGATGACGCACACCAAAATAGTTATTTATGTATTAAGAGCGAAACGTGAGGAATTAATAATTCCACTCTTAGCTCGCGATACATATAAAATTTTTTCCACTACTAATCACTTGAATATATATTATAACTAATGAAATTATACTGTCAATGTACTTCTTCTTATTCTACAATCACAAAGGCCTCAGCTAGCTGGGCCATCTGGCCAGTATATGCAAAATATTCAGAACGTGGCACAACAGTTAAGCACAATAACACAAGAAAAATTAATACGGTAACATCGCAATAACACTGAATAATTATTTAAAACATTAACTGTCTTATTAATAAAAATTTCTTACTCCGCCCTTACTCCTAGATTAGTCAGAGACTTATAGTTATACTCTGAGACTAGCGTCGGTTTAAAGGAGTAATACAATTGCTATTAATAAACTCCGACTAAGGAAGGTAATAGTTACTCTATCCTTATTACTGGATTAGGACATGACTTACAGTTTCATGGTAGGAATTGACCAATAACGTGACGTTATGGTGACATCTGTTCTGTTTTTTATTGTGACATGTGTCAGTGCTCTGTTCATTCATTCCAAAAAGTTATCTCATAATTATCTCTCAGTTTGTATTTTGTGTTCAAAGTAGTATTTCCGAATTTTCTTCACGTTTTTTATTGTTAATTCCTAGTTATATATATTCAGTAGGAGTTCTGTTGAAAAACTCACTCTTACTCAAATTGAAGGAATCAAAAAAAGGCATGCTGAGGAGAAACTCCAGATTACTATACAACGCAAAGAACATGAAAAATTTTTGCAACAAAAAGAAAAGTAAAAATTAAATAAAAACTGATAAAAAATTTTATTTTTAATTTTATAGCTTTCAATTCCTCTTCTAACAATGTTTTTAAGGGATTAGCCCGAATTTTATAAAATTTAATTTTCCTGATCGTACGAATATTTTCTGCTCCTTCCAATTCTTCCATCTTTCTCAAATCTCCCAAATAATAATCCCTTTCTTCCATCGCAAAATAATTACTACTCACTGAACCAAAGCAAATACTTAATAAATATACATAATTGATAAAAATAAACTGAATAATAATACGAACTGATAATGCAAAAACGACAAACTAAATTTCGAATTAGGATATGACATTTATAATACCACAATTGACAGTTCAACAAAACTAAGGTTATATTTATTCGGAGGTTATTCCGAGCTTAAACTACCTATTTCCATGGATTAAAATTATTACCAAAGTTAGTCCCAGACTAACCTCGGAGTAGCCCATTCCTTGTCTAATATGAGTTTATTAATAGCGTATCTGTCAAACTGATGGTTTAAGCATGGAATAAAGTTAGTCTCAGGTTACTTCGTGTTTATTAATAAGACCGTAAGAACTTAACAAAACAGTGATTTATTAGATTGTAAATGATTTTCAGAAGACAAAAACACTCCCTAGCCAGGCTGCTCTATGATGTCACTGTCACTGTCAATACATAGTATCGGTTGTTATGGGCAACAAGCGTTTTGCAATTTTTCACGCTCGGCGAGCGTAAAGTAGCTCTCCTCAAGAAACGTCCACTTTTCGTTGTAAATGGCAAGCGAAAAGCCTACTTTTCAATGTTATTGTAGAAAAAGGCTATTATATGAACTATATACATATATTGCAGTATGTAGATGGAATCACTTCGATCAGTTATCTCAAAATAACAGAATAGTTAAATGTTTAAATAGGTGTGGGATGGAGCCCAGAGCCTTAAGACTCATGGAAAATCTTGAATCTGTTGAGTTACTATGAAAAATATATATTTTCAAACAATGGGCAGCTTTCTGAGAACATTAGTTCATTCATAGGATTTCAATATAAAATATATTAAAATAATAGATAAACATTTTGTTGCTCTATCTGTATTTTTCAAAGCCCATTTTTAAATTTGAAATCGGGTTATCCATAGCGCATCCAGACCAACTGCAAAATATTGCAATTGCAATGACACATAAAGTGCATACAAATCAGATGCTTCCTACGAATTCTCATTGCTTTAACTAAAAAAACGACGAAAATATGAATTTTTGGAAAAATACCGAATTTCCCATTTTTTCCGAATTTCATTTACTTCCAAATTATCCAAGTTTTTTTCGCTTCAAATT
This sequence comes from Galerucella calmariensis, assembly GCA_910591675.1. Classification (NCBI taxonomy): domain Eukaryota; kingdom Metazoa; phylum Arthropoda; class Insecta; order Coleoptera; family Chrysomelidae; genus Galerucella; species Galerucella calmariensis. Next base: position 3,732 of record CAJUYG010006339.1, read on the forward strand.
AGTAAGTCAAAAATATATCAGCTTCATACTACGTAATGTCTTTTTTGTCAAAAACTCACTATTATGATGCTCTAATACTTGACTTATTTTATTGAACAAGCGAAATAAACTGCAAATGACACCTTATACACGGTAGTAGTAGGATACCACTTTAAAAAACGTAATCACCATTTCGCTACCTGCCATGCAAGTTTGAATCTTATAGTTCTAGAACATCCTGTATATATTGATTTATCTACTTTCTCAACAACAACCAGTATACAGTATCTCAACATTCAACTCCAATGGCAATTCCAAATTTAATATCCATGAACAAACACGAGGCAACACAGAAACGAGTTGTATAGAAAACGATCTAAAATATCCTGCCTCCATCTCGAAATCCTTTTTATACCCAAGAAATGGTCTTAGCACAGGAAAAGTTCATCAATCGATGTAAATGTGGCACTACATTGAATCCGTGGTGACAGCTTCAAATATGTGAAAACAAGTCTCTTGGTTGTTTCAATAAAGAGATTTTAAGTTGGCAGTATTTTTCCTGGAAAACATGGAGCGACTAAACAGTCAGAATTGTAAATGTAGCAGAAGCGATATTAATTTTTGATATAAGAGAAACTGGATGCGGCGGGGATTAGGTTTTTGTGAAAGTTAAATTGCGTTTTATTCACGGATTGAGAAAATTGTTGTATCTGACATGAAATGTACTTTTTTATTTTTATTTACTTGGTGTAACTTCGACGTTCAAAGTCTGAAAGCAATGAAATTGAAATGAAATCATCTTGAAGATATACCGGTGAGTTCCAGATAATATTTCGAAGCCTATCCCGTTTTGGGACTGTCATAAACCTAACAATTCCTCGATCACTCTATCTCCGAAGTCCAAAAACGATAAAATTGAAATGGGACCATCTTGGAGCTGTACGTCTTTCATCATAGTCAAGTACCCATTTTGCTTTGAAATTTGAGCATTCTCTTGAAAGCACCCCACAGTACGTCAACAACGCTATGTTTTTAACATAGCTTATACCTCCAAGCATGGCTAGTGTTGACCAGAACTTATCCCTTCAGGGTTTAATAGGGGACATCGGTCCAAGTTGCCAACCCAAAAAATTTCACATTTTTCTATAGTTCATTTAAAAACCAGGAGGAGTAATTTGAAAAGCCTTACTCACACCACTAAAAGTTACCAGATTAGTTACTAAAGGGTGTGTTCCGAAAACGTAGTCAACAGTCGTGTTCCAAATATATTAAATATGCCTTGATAGCAAAGACATTAGTCATAAGTCAATTTCTCCTCTGATCTGCAGTATATTTTTCAGATGTACCTACGCATTAAACAAAATGTAAGACTTTTTCCTGTTCCGTTTCTTATTCAAACATAAGAAGATTCAGATTCACATCGACAACAAACAAATTATGGTCATTGTTGATGGTGGAGAATTACATATAGTCAAGTTACTTCAATTATATTTATTACAATTAAATTGAAAAGAATATGATAATTGATAATATGTTCTGGCAATAACAATACTACAAAATTAATAGCATTGTAGAGCAATATGCAGTATTAATTTAAACATGACCAACAGTTATCTTTATGTTGCCGGATTAAGTGTAATAAACCACTTTTCAAATACTTCTGAGATACCTTCTTTCTTTTTTTTTAAACTTCAAAAACCAATAATGTATTTTCTACCAAACCCATTCTTTTCTATACTGTTTTATATCTTCCATGGCATGTTCTTCCGATGAACTTTGACGATTTCTTCCCAAATATGTATATAACAAATAAATAGTACCTACATTTGAAACGTCAAAGGGTGACACAGATAAATTTAACTTGTTTCAAGAAAGTCTGAACGTTTCTTTGAAGCTTGCAAAATTTTGTCCAGCACAGATAACATCTTTGTTCTTCGAACGACATTTTTTATTCACTCATCACAATTTTTCAAAAGTTCTGGTATTCCACCAATATTTTCTGCACTATATAATGTTCCTCTACTTCAGTATTCCCTTAATACTCGATAAACCGACTTTACTACTTTAAAAAAATGTAAAGTAATAATGTACCCACTGATTCAGAATATTTTTGGTTTTTCATCCAATATTTATTTATCTGTCAGAACTATCAAAAATGAAATCATATCAGCTGATGTCAATATTAAAAAGTGTTGTGTGAAACTGGGCTGAATCTGACCAATCAGAGGTCTACAGAATTGCCAACTTAAATTCAAATCACCCCTCCTGGTTTTTAAATGAGGTATACCACTGGGGAAAGAAAATGTCCGGACGATTTTATCATGTAAAGGTTCGTATTATTTATAAATATCCGTAAACGGAGCCTCGACTCTTCAAATTAGATAATATGATGCAAATATCGAAATTTGTAAAAGTCATATCTGATTGGCTGAAAGTTGTGTTGGAGCACCTGATTTCACGTCAATAATGTCACCAATACGCCATCCATCTTTAGGGTTGCGTTCAGAAAACACAACTGTTGCAGAACCGTTGAGTAAAATTTCTGTGAACGCACTTTGATTAGTGAGCGAAGCCATTTTCCTGAGTGGTTTCAAATTGCGCTCAGTGAGCACAACTCGATTTTTATAAAGATTGTCTATGGTTTTATTATTAGTGAACAAGAGATTGTACTTAGTAGAGGTATTAGCATTAGTGAAATAAATAAGTATTGCAACATGAGTGATGATTATGAATATGAACTGATTTATACGTATAATTATGTAGCATACAGAATAACAGGGGTGACATTCCGTTCATAAAAACTAGCGATCGTTTTTAAGCGACGTCGCCTGGATTTCACATTTTTATTTTGACAAGAAAAGATAGAAAATACGTAGGCGACACTTTATGGGTATCAGGAATTAGAGCTTTTTGTCGCTCCAAAACAACCAAATCTGGTGAACGGAGTGTGTATCATAGTTCGCGTTCATCACAACGTAGCGCTACTGAAGCGATCATCAATTTCCTGCTGAACGCGTTTTTTGTTAACTGATCAGATTGAGCGATGTGGTATCAGTCGCCATTTTTTCAATCAGAATTAAAATACGCTACACGCTACCGATTGATGATGCATTAACTGTTATTTATGACATACGTTTGAAACATATTATAAATATCTTTGCTTGGAGATATTTTAGTTTGTATTTTAGTGAAAATGAGTGAACAGCTGGAGGTGACTAATTATTTCATTAATAAATTGTATAGTTTGTCAGGAAATTCAACTCTTCATATTATGCTCCGAAGTGGGGAGTTCAATTTATTGTAATTAAATCCCATTTTTTAATGGTTAAAAGTAATACCTATTTAATAATTTTCGTATATATCAAATAAAATTGAGTTGTTGTTGTTGTATTCATTGACATTTGACATATTATGTCGATGAATTTATTAGCACGTTCAGCAGAGTTACGAACTGATGGATTACTCTAAAAATCGCTACCTGATCAACTTTGTTGGGATGAACGCGACCATAGACAAAATATATTTCTCTATGGTGTGTATATCGACAAGATCGATTCAAGACTACTCGCTAGTGTGAACAGAATGCCCTGGCAGATACGAAAAATGTTCACAAATGATTGAAAAATGTTTTGTATTTATTCATTTGATTATATGTGAGTATTTCTACATATATAATCTGTGATATACATATATTAAAGATTATCTATGATCTATACTTTCCAAAAAATGATCGTTCAGAAGACATACGTCAACCATTCGTTAATCAGTGAGTGCTCAATCAACAGTTGAGTTAGGTATATAGTATGTTTTCTGCAGTGCGATCACGAAAACTCGATGCGAACGGACTCGATATGTGTGATGTATCAAAAATGCAATAATTATCGTTTTAAAATGGCGTACTCGATTCGAGTTGATCATTCGTAATCCCACTGCAGAACGCTACCATTATTGACGTGAAATCAGGTGCTCCAACACAACTTTCAGCCAATCAGATATGACTTTTACAAATATCGACATATATCTAATTTGAAGAGTCGAGGCTCCGTTTACGGATATTTATAAGTAATACGAACCTTTACATGACAAAATCGTCCGGAAATCTCCTTTCCCCAGTGGTAGAAAAATGTGAAACTGTTTGGGTTGGCAACTTGGACCGAAGTCCCCTATTATGATATATTCACGTCATTAACGAATTAAATTGAACAATGTAATCACGAGATCGATGCTTTGTAGCATGTTGAAAAGCAGGAGAGGTTTTAGTTTTGCTACAGTCGTCCTTTTTAGCGAGAGAATTATACCATTATTCAATGCATTTTCACGTATTTTCATAAACTAATGAACATTTTCAAATATAATAAAAAATATTCAGTCATAAAGTGGGTTGACATTCCCAAAATATCCCCCTTTCTTCTACGTAGTTACTAAGGAAAGTCTCAGAGAGGAGTAGCTCCTTTAGACCTATATCCAGAAGAAATTTCAGGATATATGCAGGCTTAAGTTTACGTACATATCCATTCTATCCTCTAGGTGTTCTATCCCAGGGATCTGTATCGTTATGTAATTCGCAAGTATGTGGATGGAGATTTCTACTTTCATACCCTAGAATGTACCTTTTTTTTCTCTACATTTTGATTCAGATACCCATTCAAGCGACAGTGTCCCACTAGGACTTGTAACAACTTTTAGTGCAGATCTACTCTGACCTAGTCATTTATTTGTGTTTAAGTGATTGAAGTCACCCAGAATTATATTTGATTGTCTAAGCCCTACTAGAGTTTTCCAATGGTCAAATTTCCACTTTTTTCGACTTTGTCTAAGTATTTCTTCCATAGCCAATTGTTCTATTCCCGATTCAACAACCCACAAGAAACGGATTTCCGCTGTGGTATCTGACAGCGAAGTCAATCCTGTACTTTTATTTAAAAAGTGCGCAATAATAAGGCCAGCTCATATTACTCAGTGAAGATTGTTTGTATCATATAGAAAAAAGCTGAGCATTTCTTACTTGAAAATACTAATATTTTATTGGTCACTGCGTTAGAAGATCTTCGGCAAATTTTCTTGTTAATGCTGGAGGAGATATACTAGACCTACAAGAACTTGGTTGCTAGAGGGTATTTGAAAGATAGTGTGGGAGTATGACCGAGAAAGTTTTTATGGCTCGCCAAATTCAAATCCTGCAATGGATTAAACATAGCGAAAATATACGAAATGGAAAGAAGTGCTTGCTCGGTAATTCATCAGGCCTTGGACGCTAAAAGCAAAGGTGTATCCAAAAAATTTGAAAACTGTCAAATTATTGTTTATCATAACTATCTCAATATGAAAATTTCTCAATTCTCAACGATAAAGAATATTGACTAAAACCTTGAATTATGTGACAAAATTGATAATGTGAAGCTCGAAAAAGACTAGCTTTCGGATAAATTTTTATGTGCTGAACGATATTTGTATTTAAATTTATTCTATTCGGAAAAAATAGAGGGATATAATTTTGAGGGACAAACAAACTAATAACAGTATATGCGGTCGTAATATAAGATGACCGAAAGGATTAATACGAAACCAATGGTTTTTTTGCAAAAAAATCAATAGCCATTATTATTTTATTAGGCTCCGAGTCAGACAAGGCAATAAATCTGAATGCTTTTTTTGCAGAATAACAGAATGGTAGTTAAAGATGTTTTTTGAAAAACGATGTTAATCTTTTAAAAATGTTAAGTCACGGATAATTCACACTATGAGTGCTTTTTATTGAATGTAGCTTGAAGAGTTAATGAACCACTATAATTTTGGTCTAGCTTCGCTCTCTAAAGAAGTTAATTCGGTTATGTCGTGTAGGCACTACGTGTAGTGTAACTTATGTGAATATCTTTATAGCTGAGTACACATGACTAGAAAGTCAAGAAAACATAGTAGTATTTGTGAGCAGCCGTTAACAGTGAAACATTTTTTAGTTGAGTGTCCGCTATATCATACCAACAGACTAGCATGCAACATAAGTGAATCCCTGGAAAATACTTTAAACAACAGCAGTAATGTGAAAAACCTTATTAAATATCTGCAAATCTCAAACTTTTACCATAAAATTTGAAAGTACTTTAAAACATGTGACATGTCTATATATATGTATCCAAAATATTAAACAAACACAATAAATAGCTACAGACCGCTAATAGCCCTTGAGGCTGATGCGGATTCGTAAATAAAAAAAAAAAAAAACATAGTAGTATTCAGTGTTAAAATTTAATTTTTAAAATTGCAAAGCGCTTTCGGGTATTAAGCAATCTTCAGTGCTATACCTGCAAGTAAGTAATAAAAGTTGGAAAAATGTAAAATAAGAAATAAGTAAAGAGTTACCTACTCGTCAGGTATGTGGTACAAGAAACCTAATTAAAGGTCGATAACACATTAACGTCAACAAATAAATAAAATAAAATTTCTTAAAATTACATTAATTTCAAATAATCTATTGGGGTGAACTGTCTTTAAATTTTGAACATTTTAAGTTAAAATTTAATGTCTTCAACTACTACACATTTTAAGAAATTCATTACTTACTTGTAGGTATAGCACTGAAGATGGCTTAATAGCCGAAAGCGCTTTGCAATTTTAAAAATTAAATTTTCACACAGAATACTACTATGTTTTCTTGACTTAGTGTAACTTATTTTTGCTATCGAACTCCCCCAACGGCAATGGTCCCAAAAGCTCACTAATATATTTACCAAAAAAGGGCAAATTAAAGTTTTATGGAATGAATCAAGTTTTTCCTGTAAGCATTGATAGTCCGTTGACAATATATTTAAACAGAGTGACTTATAAATTAGTGTGAACATTCTGCGAAGCAGCCTTGAAAATTTTATTACAATAATTTTGAAATAAAATGTGAGAAATAGTATTCTTTCCAATGAAGTTTATTTTAGCTTCTATTTATTCATTTATATTGCTTAGAATTGTGGAACAGCAGCTGTCTGAATAGCGCTGAACAGAAATAGCGCAGAGCAAAATAGCGCTAGACAAAATAGCGCCCCACGAAAGTAGTGCAGAACAAAAACAGCGTCGGACAAAATAGCGCTCGACAAAATAGCACTGCGACCAAATAGCGCCGGTTGAAATATCCTCAGAAAATTAACTAGGTATTAAATTGTGAGAAACTATAGTAACCAACTTTTTCTAGTGTGAATGTAATTATAATATAATGAAAATGTGATTATGATAAACATTGCATTAATCCGCCTTTGATATTGATATTCTAGTTTTTCACACTTTGATCTCTGTCAGCTGGTCGGGAAGCGATGTTGATTTATCTTATGAAAACTATTGTGATAATTATTATTCATAAAATCAATATATTTCAATCCCAATTATGATAATTCGGCACTATAGTCCATTTTTATGAATGAGATAGTAAAAAAATAATCACGCATAGTAGATTTGTGCAGCGCTATTTTGTCGAGCGCTATTTTGTCTGCCGCTGTTTTTGTTCTGCGTTATTTTTGTGCTGCGCTATTTTGCTCAGCGCTATTTTGACCACCGCTGTTTCTATTCTGCGCTATTTTTGTGCAGCGCTATCTTGTTCAGCACTATTTTGTTCTGCGCTGTTTACGTCCAGCGCTATTTTAACTAATGCTATTCTGCTACAGAGCCATATAAATAAAATCCTGAATTGTCATAATGTCAAACATTGAGAGGAAATTCTCCACTTATTAAATTCATGCAGCTCACAGCGAAAAATTCACCTATATTAATCAATGTCGTTATGGTATTGTCACTTATAATTGCACGAGTGGTTTGTATTTTATCGAGTAAATTTGGGTTGTTTAATGAGAAACTGTTTCCTATCAATTTGACGAGAACAACTGTCAACTATTGAAAACACGACACCGAAAGTGGAGTGGAGTGTTTTTAGGTTGACAGTTATTCGAGTCAAATTGCTAAAGGAAACAGTTTAGAATTTGAACAACCCAAAATTTACCCAATATCAATACAAACCTCGAGTGTAATTCCGCAGGACAATTTAATGAATGAGAAATTTGGAAACATATCAATGCAAACTTTATTTATGAAACATTAAAAATAAACACATGTGTATTTTAATGTACAATTATTAAAAACGCAGTTATTGAAATTCATACAGTGATATTGATGAACAAATGAATAAGTGAAAAAACCACTAGTGTATTTGTCAACAGTAAAAACACAAGAGCTTTATTTTTATCGGATAAATTTCTCTTTGCAACGAAACAGTTTTGCCAATCACTAGTCTTTCGAGCAAATTTAGTGATTGACAAAACTTTGAGTTGAAGAGGAATTTATCTGATAAAAGAATAGCTCGAGTGTTTTTCGGCAAGATAAATTAACGACAGAATATTGAAATTATAAGTAACCAAACTTGCGACTCATTGTCATTGTGTAAAAGTGACGTCCGCTTACTAGATATTGAGGGAGAGGAGTTTTTATCGGGGGTAATACCACAAGAGCTCAGATTTAGCCGGATATTTTTTGTGGTTGTTTTCGAATACTCACTTTCATTGAACAGATCGAGTTAAATTGCCAATAAAAGTAAGCATGAGAAAACCACCGGAAAAAATATCCTGCTAAATCTG
>CAJUYG010006340.1:0-12317 GCA_910591675.1 Galerucella calmariensis
TTTTTTTTTTCTTAATTTTTGGTAATTTTGGTAATGATTTTTCCTAATTCCTATTTTCTTGTTCAGATATGGAGTTAAGAAAATGGAGGTGAAAGGCGACAAGGTCTTCATATCCTTGTCCTATTCACCGAAGGCAGCAACTCTGAAAAGGAAATTTGGTAACCTGCCTCTAAGATATTTACGATCTAAAATCGACAGTCAAGAAGAATTTCGAGTTTTGGAAAATATCATAAAACGATACAAATATAATCTATTAGACGAAGATCAGGAAGAGCTGGATCGTAATAGATTGGAGGCACCTGGTTCGAGTAAGAGAAAATTTTACTTGGACGGACCAACCATAGATGAGGTGGTGGAGGAAGAGGAAGAGGAAGTGGATGAGAGTCGGAAGAAGAAGAAGAGAAAAGAAGGAGAAGGGGAAGCTATCACTATTGATGATAATTGTGATGATGAGGATGAGTTTGGTTTTCCCGTTTGTGGCCAAAAAGAAAGATTTTGATTTTTTTTTTTTTTTAATTCAGTATATAAGAGATATTTCATATTTTTGTTTTGTTTTATTTATTAAACCTTAGTGTGCTACTAAACTTTATAACGATGCCAGTACGTGTTCAATACAAGTGTATAAAATGTGGTGGGGATAATGGAAAACCAAATGAAGAGTGTTTGAATTGTGCACTAAAAGGATTTTACAGATATGATGGGGGCGATAAAAATATTTCAAGTAGGAATTTTGCAAGAAAAAATTAATAGTTAATGGGAAAAGTGCTCATTTGGTGTAAGGAGCAGGAAGAGTCACATATATTAGGAAATAATTTGATTAGTTTATTATGTCAATACCTGTGATTTGAAATATGGGTGAAGTTAAAGTTATCTGTGCTCTATGTTTTTCTACAACTATCAGACATTTAGTTGGTTGTACTCCAGATACAATTCGGATAACCTGTCCAAGCTGCAGCGCGAAACTGAAGAGATCCGAAATGAATTCTATGAATATTTGCAATACAACAATCAAGGATCCAATCAAGAGGGGATTTTCTATTTTGATATAAAACTATGAATAGAGAGAAGTTTTTGGTCAGTAATGCCTGTGCCAGTACAACATACGTGTCCAAAGTGTAGAGGTGAAACGAGCAGACCAAACACGGTGTGTTATTATTGTTGGATGGAAGATTTATTGAAAGGGTTAGGAAATAAGCACATACCACCACGAGCACGTCCCCACTAAAAAAATGAAACGAACATCTTCATTTTCAAAGCCTGAAACATCGAAACGTATCAAGATGGAGGAGAATAAGAAGGCTTATGTACCATCTTATAGATCAACAAGTCAACCAGATTCGAAATCAGCTCACTACAATAACGTTATTGATGAATATAATAGTAATGTTTTCAATGATAGACGGAATCAATTGAGAGAAATTATGTATTATAGGTCTCAAGAAAAGTAGTTTGTAAGGCGGAGAATAATAAATGTATGTTACTTTTGAATTTGTTGTTCATTTTGTAGTTGAACTTTGGGAGGTCATTATGTTGAATAGTGCAATCAATAGATTACCATTTGAAATGCATATACCGGGTTATAAATTTTGTGGTCCGGGAACAAAGTTAAATAAACGATTATCAAGAGGGGATAGAGGAATCAATGGATTAGATGAAGCATGTCGGGAACATGATATTGCTTATTCACAAAATAGCAACCTACAACAACGACACGCAGCAGACAAGATTTTAGCTGGAAAAGCTTTAAATCAATTTCGATCAAAAAACAGTGCATTTTCCGAGAAACTGGCTGCTCTTGGTGTCGCTGGTGCTATGAAGGCAAAAGTAAAATTGGGTATGGGTTTAAAATATAATAATTATAAGTTGACAATAAACAACTGTGTCAAAGAAATAAACAAAATCAGTAAGTCTTTAGAAAAAGTTACAGATGGTATAAATAAATGCACAATGATACTTAAAGGAGGAGCCATTCCAACCAAGAATCGCAGAACAAAACATCAAAAAAAGTCCAAAACTCTAAAAAACTATAAAAAAATTATGGATGTTGACATTGCAGACGATTATCCAATGAACAAAACTTCCACGAATGACTTAGAATCAAAAATACAAACCAAAAGAAAACTTAATTTTGATGATGATGATGATGATGATGATGGTGTGTCAAATACAAAAAGGAAACGTAATATTGGAGAACAACTTTCAAACTTGGGAGCTAAACCGAAAAAACGAGCCAAAAGAAAACTTAATTTTGATAATGATAATGACGATGGTGTGTCAAATACAAAAAGAAAACGTGAAGAACAACTTTTGGTGAATACTTCGAATGAACTGCGTAAAAAACGTAAATTCAGTGATGATGATGATGACGATGATGATGTTAAGAAACAAAAAATATTTTAGTATAAAAACCAATAGCGTGTGTTCAAATTAATATTTTCCAGTTGTTAAATATCAGCACAATAGTGTCTTCAATATTAGTTTGTTGTTAGAGATCAACACAATGGCATCGACGAAACGCAAACAGAAAAAGGGTAAGAGGAGAACAAAAGGAAAAGTCAATAAGAAAAACCCTATGAGTATACAAAAGATAATTCAAAAAATAAAAAAATATCTCCTACAAAACAAACCAAAAACAATGGGGGAAGCAATCAGTATGGCAGTAAAAGTGGCAAAGTCTAGTAAAAAGAGTAAGACAGTTTCCAAACCTCGTATCATACCAGTTCCAAAAACCGGAGGTATATTACCTTTGATACCAATTTTTGCTGCTCTAAGTACTCTTGGTACACTGGGTGGGGGAGCAGCAGCTATTGCAAAAGCTGTCAATGATGCAAAATCAGCAAAAGATCAATTGTTTGAAAAACAGCGACACAACAAACAAATGGAATCTATAGCAATGGGTAAAGGATTATATTTGAAACCTTACAAAAATGGTTTGGGTCTTTTTTTATGAAAAACCTCAAATTACCACAACGTGCACTAACAAATATAGAATTAGTCAAGTATGCAAAACATTTAAAAATTCCATATTTTCGTGGAGTTTTCATGAGAGATGCGCTACCCAAGAAAATAAGAATCAATGAAAGTGGAATCATTAATTTGGATGATAAGAATAGTTCGGGAACGCATTGGACAGCTTATAAGAAAATTGGATCACAACTAGTTTACTTTGATAGTTATGGTAATTTGAGACCTCCACTGGAAGCTTTGTCATACTTTCATTCAAGTGGATTATGTCAAATATTATACAATCATGAAAATTATCAAAATAATAATAGTTATAATTGTGGACACTTGTGTTTGAATTTTTTAAATAAATGAAATTGTTCAAAGATGTATTCTTTCATTCGATTTATAACCTTTCCGTAGTGATAATGTCGTATACATTTGTATTATCTGGTAGGAATTCCTTATTATCAACTAAAATCTATCCTCCACTTATATTGGATGAGAATGAGCAGTATGTTATAGGTTTGATTGATTTCATTACATACAATACAATTCCCAATGTAGACGAAACCAATAATAATTTTCACATAAATGGTTACAATATCGAAATACCTAGTGGTTCATACGAAGTTAACGACATTAACCGATATATCAATTCAAGAATTGGTGAACTCGAGATGAACGGTGATAAACATATGCAAGAAAGTGTACAGCAAAATGTTATAACTAAAGGCACAACAACTAGTGATCGTAGTAAGGAAGAAAAAACCATACAAAAAAGGAACGTTAAAAAGTCCGATGAACCGACTGTGTTAATAATGGAAGTAAATAATAATACACTCAAGTGTGAGGTGAAGAGCAATAGAGCAATAAATTTTGAGATGCCTAATACCATAGGTCAGTTATTGGGTTTCAAAAAACAAAAATTGAAAGCATACAAGAGACACATAGGAGACTATCCTGTAAACATTACAAAGGTGAATTCAATTTGTATTGAATGTAACTTGGTGACGAATTCATACAGTAACAACAGTCAGGTACACATTATACACATGTTCTATCCAAATGTACCACCAGGCTACAAAATTGTTGAAATCCCAAAAAATGTTATCTATCTACCAGTAATCAGTAGATATATCGATGAAATTCACCTTAAAATAGTTGATCAAGATGGAAATCCAGTTAATTTCAACAAAGAAGTGGTCACGGTAAGATTACACTTGAGAAAATATTAGTTATGGTTTTCATCTACAATAGTACTCCTCGAATTAGTATAAATACAGAAAATTCAAACACACCTCTTAGTGCAAAGAAAAATTTGAAAGGGTTGACACCGGAAAACAAGTTATTTTTAATATCTTTGGGATTTAAATTACTGTAATCATAACGAAAGGACGACGACGACGACGACGACGCGGTGTCTCTAGAATAAGAAGATATTGGTGTAATATAAAAGTTGTTTTTAGAACAGGAGTGAATTTTCTACTAAATTTCAATTGTGGTAGCAAACATACTGAAGATGAGTTTTAATATTTTAAATATTGGAGATCAGGTCCTGGAAGACAATTCAGTTATAAATCGTGAAATGCATAGTCACATTCCATATGCAAATACAACATTCAACACTTCCGATGAAATACGTATACCCATTCAAACTCAAGATCTTTACACTTTACCATCAGAAAGTTTTTTATACATTGAAGGTCGTTTAACTGACGGAGATGGAAAAGAGAGTACAACCTTAAATTTTATCAATAATGGAATATCCTATTTGTTTGATGAAATTCGTTATGAAATTGGAGGATGTGTTATTGACAGAGTTCGCAATCCAGGTATAACAAGTACTATGAAGGGTTACGTCTCATTATCAGATAGAGATTGTAATAGATACAATAGTGTAGGTTGGAGTCCTACAACAACACCACAAATCATTGATAGTGATGGGAATTTCAATGTTTGTTTACCCTTGAAACTTTTATTGGGATTTTTCGAAGATTTCACAAAAATAATTATCAATATACGTCAAGAGCTTGTTCTAATTAGAGCGTCAAGTGATATTAATGCAGTGGTTTCTACAAAGGCAGGAGAAAAAGTTAAAGTTAATTTGACGAAAATTGTTTGGAAAATACCACACATTCAAGTATCAGATAGTGAGAAATTACGATTATTCAAGTTTATTGAAAATGGAAAAAACTTGGAACTTGCGTTTCGCAGTTGGGAGTGTCATGAATTACCTTTGATACCACAAACAATGAGATACAATTGGAATATTAAAACGACAAGTCTGTTGGAAAAGCCCCGCTACGTTTTAGTTGGATTTCAATCTAACAAAAAGAATGATATTGTGAAGAATTTGAGCCGATTTGATCATTGTAATGTTACCAACATGAAACTATACCTAAATTCAGAAATGTATCCCTACGATAATTTGAATTTGAATTTTGATAAAAACTACTACGCTGTATTATATGAAATGTATGCACAATTTCAAGAATCATATTATAACAAGTATGTTGGTGATCCGTGTCTTAATATGTTGAAATTCAAGGAACTCGCAACAATTTTTGCTATTGATTGTAGCAGACAAAATGAATCCTTAAAATCTGGTAGTGTGGACATTAGATTGGAATTTGAAACCAGTAAGAATATACCAACAAATACATGTGCTTATTGTGTCATTATACATGATCGTATAGTTAATTATAATCCTTTAACAAATGTAGTGAAAATGTTTTGAAATAACCTTGAAATATTGCTGAATATGCATTTTTTATCATATATATACATATATGCTGCTGAGCATCAATCATTATTCTTCAATATGTATACAATTTATTTTCTTGTGCTGGTGGTGAGTGAAGGTCTTTCTTACAATGTATATCGAAAACCATTTGCAAAACAAGCGATAACTTGGTGTGCAATGAATGCTAGTCCACCAAAAATGGAGGTAATTCATGCCGCTATTGATACTTGGAGCAATAGTACTGGTATCGAGTTTTGTGAAATTGATTGTTTTACGAAGACACCACTGCTTACCTTTGTTTTTGACACACATGCACATCGTTTGAGTGGATTGTGTTTACCTGATTATCAATGTAAACTCTTTTTCGATATTCAAAATGATATCAATGAAGTTGCGCATACAATAGTACCGAGATCAAGAATTTCAAATCACATACAATGTGGTGAAATACACATAATGAAAAATATTGTATGGGATATGAATACAAAAAATCACACCCCGGATGATTATAATCTAAAGTTGGTTATTGTTCATCAAATAGGACATTTTCTTGGATTACTCGACAATAATAATTATAATTCAGTAATGAATAAAGATTACATGGATAAATTGGGCTATGAACCTAGTTATGATGACATCAATGGAATTGAATACCTTTATAAAAATGGAACCATCAAACCACAACATCAATTGAATGCAACTTATATTCCATACAACCAACAACACCGCGAATACGGAATTGGTAGATTACGTTCCAGATCCTTGAAATTATATTCACTTGTGTAAAAGATTTTTGTTTATTTTTTTTTTGCTTAAATAAAATGTATAAAAGAAATTTTGTTTTTCATTAGAGTCAGTTTCAGCTGTTAACCTGTTTAGACCTGTTAAGACCTGTTCTAGACCTGTTTCATACCTGTTTTATACCTGTTCTAGACCTGTTCAATACCTGTTCTAGACCCGTTCAATACCTGTTCTAGACCTGTTCAATATTCTACGTTTTCTTGCAAATAATGGTTAATAAAGATTTAAAAAAGCGTCTTATAATAAAGCGTAACATAATAAAAAATAAACTGAAACAATTAAAACAAGGTGAAGTCGTTCAGGAAGATATGTTCAATCCTATTACCAAATATTTAAAAAATATTGAAAACAAATTAGATAGTTCTCAAAAGAACAATCAAACTCCAACATCTTCTGATGCAAATCAAAATACTATGTCGCAATTCATGCCAGAAGAAGAAGAAGAAGAAAACGACTATGATGATACAAGTGAGTTGAAAAAAGCCATTCTTGAAAATATTCACTTTGACGATATAAATCAACAAGTTCAAAATGATGATGAGAATAACCAACAACAACAACAACAAATTGATGTACCTTTAGCAAGTAGTGATCGATTTACTGACATTGCGAAACAATCAGTGCAAGACTATTTAGAACAATATGATACGCTACCGAGAAAATACATTAGTACCATGATAAGTGACAATCAAAATAGGGAATTTGACCACAAATATGGAATAAGGTTTGATGATACTAATGAAAAATTTTTCATTGGTGATTCTGAAATTAAACTAGACGGTGCTGACATAATCTTGAGAAATAAAAGATACAAGGGAACTCCTGGTTTGTATGAATTATTGTTCAAGAAATATCCCGATAATTTCACAGCCGAAGATGAAAATAATTACAAAAAAATTGTTGTGAAAACAAATGCCCATAGGAGACATTATAAACCTGATAAACAAATCGATGGTAGTAGACTGGAAAAATATAAAAAAATTATTGCACCCATTACTGAAGGAAAAGGTCTTATGATGGAAGTTAATAGTAATAACATAGATTATATTCATTGGAACGACATCAATGAATTAGTAGACAGATTACGACTATTGATGGCATCACAAGCAGCTGGACATACTGGTCATGTCAATGAAATTAATTCAATTATTGAAGAATTGCGAGAAGAGCATATAATAAAATGAAGTGTATGTATGTAGACTGTTGAAAAAACAATTTTATTTTGGAATAATTGATGAATTTATTTGTATTGAATAATTGTATAAGAAAAAAAGTAATGAATAAAATGTTTTATTTAAAAATATGAATAAAAAAATAATGAATAGAATGATTTTTCTTTAAATATTTTTTGAGGCTAGGCGAGGCTCGTCTCACGGGTAGACAACACAACAAACACGTTTTCGCTTCTTGCATTGCATATCTTAGACTTGTCATATAAGTTGCCTTGGTAGCACAGTGGTATGTATACCGGACTTGGAAATTGAAGTCCCGGGTTCAATTCTCACAGATGCCAAATGAGAAAAAAAAAATTTTTTAAATTGTAAATTTCTATGGATGAGTTAAACGGTCTTCTGGTTCGACCTTCTGGTCATTGTTGACTTCTTCTTCGGATGACACTTTCGATACTCCTTGTATATTTGTAAAACTTAACACACACTTTCAATATTCCCCTGTATAATTGTAAAACTTATCGTTTATCTCTTGATCTCTTCTTCTTTCAACGTCTACACCCTCTGGTCGAGGGCAAGAACGTCTTCTTCTACACCCCTCTGGTCATTGTCGATCGGGCAAGAACGTCTTCTTCTACACCCCTCTGGTCATTGTCGATACTTCTTCTTCGGCTATAGCTGAGACCCTGATGGACAGGTTACCAACTGTCCCAGAATCCGTACAGCTATTCTTCTGCTGTAACCTTTGGTAGATTAGGAGTTTTACACACTAGTATAGTAGATATAAACGAAATGGATTCTATAATTGATACAGTATTAAAGTATCACTCTAGAAATGAAATAATTTTTCCAAATATAAGCAATGATACCTACGCATAGATATTATGAAATTTTAAAAACTGAAGCGTACTACTCTGATACAAAAATCGTTTTCGCTGTTCACTTTCCTATTGTTTATCCTGAAACCTTTTCATATTATCATCTTTTTTCCATCCCTACAACAAACCACACAACTATTATACCTCGCAACACCTTTCTGACCATAAACGAAAATTATTACCAATATCACTCGATGCCCTGCCTAGACCTGAAGCCAAACTATTATTGTCCCGATGGAAGTTTGTCTGTAGGAGCCGAAGAAGAAGATTGCATTTTCCAGTTACTTCAGCTTCAGTCAAATCCAAAAAACTGCCAAAGTATACCTATCAAAATTTCGAAGAACGTAATCCAGCCAATTGATGATTCACATTATATAGCCATTTTCGTTAATCAAACTGACTTTTCCACCCTAAAAGGAAATTTTTTGATATCTGTTCCATATCAGTGTAAATTTCTGGTAGAAAAACAACAGTATATCAATCAACAATTGATTTCAAGAGGCCAGCCATTACTACTTCCCGAATTGAGAGTTTCCTACAATGAAAAAGAAGAAAGTGTTCCAGAAATTTCCTTAGAGACAGTTCCCTTGGATAAAATTCACAAACTTCTTAATAAACAAAGTGAAATCCAGCCTATAGTGTTAAAACATTTACAAAAGACTTCTATTAATTATAGTAATATAGTAATTTTTATTTTAATAGTAGTTAGTGTTCTTTGGATAGTAGTTAGCCATATCGTAAAAAGAAAAATCAAGAGAAGCAATCCACCCATCAAAGAAGATAAACCGAGAGAAGAAGTAAAATTGGAAGAGCGGCCGGAGGCAAGTCCTAGGGCATTTTTCACTCCATGAAACATGCCAGAATCTTAGAAGGAAGGAGTTATAGTCATTGACCCTTATAACTGCATGTTATAATAATTGAACCCAACACCCGGATATGAGTAAAAGGAGAAATGCTTATTCTGCTTATTTTGCTATTCACAATATTTACTTATATGTTTTTTATTTAAATTAATTCAGTCTGATTTTTATATTCATTGTCGTAACATTAAACTTATATTCTAATTTACCAGTTTTTTTATTAGTGTTTTATTTAGAACAATAAAAGTTGTTTTTAAAAATAAAGTTTTTTGAGAAAGAAACTTAAGTCGCGTTACGTTACGCTACGTTATGTTACGTTGCTTCGTTATGTGCCTTGCTTGCGTGCTTGTGCCTCCTTAGTCTCTCTCTCGTTTACGAAGCAGCGATTCATAATAATATGCTCCTGGCGGGATTCGAACCCGGCCGCCCGCGTGCAATGCGAGCATTCTACCACTGAACCACCGATGCTATATTTAAATTCTATTCAGAGCTGGTATTCGCAGTGCCGGTGACCGGTGATCTACTTGAATTAGTTCGGATCAATTTATACTATTATTTCCATAATTTTTTTTGCGCGATTAAGGGGTCTAGCACATTTACTTTTCGAAATACAGGGTGTTGAAATTTTGAAAACTTGAATGTTTCAATTCGATAACTTTAAAATGGATGGATAAATTGATTTGACATTTGGCAGGTTGTTTTTAAATGTAAAAGGGCATATTTTGAAAGAAATTGTAGTTTGTGCAACCAGTGTGGATATGATGGCCATATCGCACGAGGACGAAGTTTGAGCACAACGCCGTAGGCGGAGTACTCAATCGTTCAAGTGCGATATGGACAATCCACACGAGTCGAGCAGCATATTTTTTCTACGACCCACTTAAGAAAAAATCTAGAAAATAAAAATTTCTATAAACTGTAATACTTATAACTTCAAATTTAACATTTTACAATTCAATTTTATGTTTCCACTAATTTTGTGGTAAACGTACAGTTCTTGAATGTCCAATTTGTATAATGCTACGGTTTCATTTTTTAAATATACGATGCTGTTATAAGTAGATGTTGCCAGTCGGACTCCCTCATGAAGGGTACCGTACAATTATCTATAATAATGAATACCTATTCTGCTAAATATTTCAAACGTCTACCTGTTGTTATTATTATCAAGCAGAATAATTATTTTTAAAAATAAAAGTAACAATTAAAAAAAAACTTTTTCACGGGAATCGAACCCGGGTCTACGGCGTGAGAGTCTGGATTGCTTACTACTCGACCACTGAGAAATATGAAAATTGTTTATCTATAACGTCAGATGTACCTATTACATAATTTTATAAAATCTGAGGTCTCCTTAAATACCCATTTTATTCTGTTTTAAGTATTTGTTTGGTAATTTGTACGGATTATTTCTTTAAGTTTATCTTTGTAAATGAATATTCTTGATCCAGTGCGCTTCTATGAGAAACTTTTTTTGACAAGTTATTTTGACGTTTCTTTCAAATTGAAAAAAGATGAATGACGGATACTAAACTCGAATGCTGATTGGTGGATTTCATATACGTTCTAAGATGTATATGAAATCATATCCGTTTAGTTAACTGATGGCCTACATTTCGATTTTGTAAACTGTGCAGATTAGTAGTTTGTACAACTAGTGTGGATATGGACAATCCACACGAGTCGAACATTATATTTTTTCTACGATCCATTCAAGAAAAAATCTAGAAAATAAACATTTGAATATACTGTAAAATAAATATAACTTGAAATTAAAAATGTTCAACAATTTTATTCATAATCGTACCAATTCAATTTTATGTCTTCACTAATTTTTTGTGATAATCGTACAGTTCTTAAATGTACAATTTGTACAATGCTACGGTTTCCCTTTTTAAATATACGATGCTGTTATAAGTAGATGTTGCCAGTCGGACTCCTTCATGTAGGGTACCGTACCATTATCTATAATAATGAATATTCTGCTAAATATTTCAAACGTCTACCTGTTGATGTTATTAATATCAAGCAGAATAATTATTTAAAAATAAAATTAACAGTAAAAAAAATTTCCTCACGGGGAATCGAACCCGAGTCTACCGCGTGAGAGTCTGGTATGCTTACTACTCA
Organism: Galerucella calmariensis; assembly: GCA_910591675.1. Lineage (NCBI taxonomy): Eukaryota > Metazoa > Arthropoda > Insecta > Coleoptera > Chrysomelidae > Galerucella > Galerucella calmariensis. The sequence continues at coordinate 11,528 of CAJUYG010006340.1, forward strand.
TCAAAGAATATGAAAATCGTTTATCTATAACGTCAAATGTACTACATATTTTTTTCTTAAAAGGAACTAAAGTTCCTACCGTGTGTCCCTCGACACGTTCTACCTTTTTATTCAAATTAATGACATACCAAACACAAATATTTTCAATCTATAATAGGTTATGTAAATTTACACTTTCTGTACACGAAAACATTTATTCGAATGGAATGAACCCACTCGAAACAAGCCATACCAAAGTGTTCGTATACGATTACCGTTTGAGCATGTCGAAAATTAGGTTATTTAAATTTCATACGAAAATGGCCATTTTTCGTATACGATTTACTTCCGAATGGTTTCGAAAATCGCACCCCTGAACACAAATATCTAAGAAACATTTTTTTTTGGTTGAAAATTGATAGTTAATAACTAGTTATTAATCAATGAACGGTTAACAAAATTATTAACCGGTTAATACCCATCACTGTGTTACAAGTAATTTCCAAAACATATCCTTTCTATTCTGTCATAGAGTTCACCATAGATAAGATCATAGAGTTATAATTCCTAATGCTGACTTTGACTCAGTCGTACATATTCTGTGAATCACTTATATTAGTTATATTTATTACTCTATGGTCATCACCAATCACAATCAAATAAAATAAAAAGACAAAAGATGAAAAGCGTAGCCATAGATAAGAGATAATAATATTAGCATAGACAAATTTCTCTTATAAAGTGTATTTTGCAATTATGTATTTTATTTTACTTCTGCTTGAAAGTTGTACCTAATCATTTCTTAATTATT